>WJSH01007578.1:22046-48884 GCA_009757365.2 Lepidium campestre | reverse complement strand
ATTAAATGGTGCATGAATTGTCTGTTGCACCTACATGCTGGCTTCACGTAAGATGCTTTGAGCGCTAGCAACTGTCCCCTTCCATACTGTCCAAGTATTGCTGGTAAATGAAATATGATTCGTCGAAGTTCATGAAGATACCTTAGCGTTTGGGCGAGAGTCGGTTTAAAGAGGTCAACCAAAATACGGTATCATTCTTCAATATTAGCTCCTCCACGGCATATAAGGATTGTTCCATACAATAGCTTTGCTTGTGTGACTTCCTTCTGACACGCCTTCTCTAAAATAGTATATTGGGCATGTTCTGTACAATGCTTCAGGATTATCAACTTCGCACAACCTCTCATAAAATGTATTGAAATTTTCGACGTTTCCGTTCCACGGGTAAAAAGGCACAAATTTCACAGAGAGCCTCCTGCGGACTTTCATGCTTGCACAAATGTTGTGAAATCTCCATGATACACTTTTGATATTGCCGTATAAGCCGTCAGGGGATCTGAGAGAATTGATCTCTGAAAGGATTGCATTTGGTAAATCAGTTACATTCGTTGTTCTCTCCGTGATATTCAGTACGATTTGCATACAACGTCGACAACAATTTGTGGTTTTGTATGATATGTGGAGAATGTTAGAGTAAATTTATAGTGATGTCAAACACCGCTTATCATAACTTGGTCCATTGACCGTATGTGTTCATTCCCAAAGGGTCGTATATAGTTATTATTGTACTTACTATCCACATAATTGGACATCATAAGATCGCTTAGCATGTCGAACTATATAAACACAATCATTTGATACAAAACCATATGTTTTGGCGATATGTTGTGTTACGTTTTATTGTGCTTGGAATAAATTATTAGTGTTTCTGATAAATTATATTTGTTCTGTATTTCGCAAATGTCCTTTACGAATACGTTATAAAAGAAAATTGTTATATGGGTGTTATCATGAATTGTTTAGTTTTTCTTCAAAAAAATTACATAATCTAAAGTAAAAATAAATATACTGCCTTTAAGCATATGTTATTGTCGCTGTAAATATGCCCTTTGATGCTATTAACCAGCCCATCAGGAATTGTCGTCATTTACTTATTTATGAGCGACAATGGACCTATGTCACTTTGTATGAGTTAAAATAGTCTGTCGAATGAATGAGGCCCAATACATTATTCAGACTCTTTGCCAATAGTAATTCTCTGACATCCAAATCAATTTATGAAATTATTTTGTATGTATGGTAAGCGGTATTTTTAATATTTAATATTTCTAACGATGTTCGCTTCAATAAATGTTATGTATCAATCCTGTAGAAAGGCTCATTATAGATATCGATGTTTTCCCGTAAGTAACTGTTCGATGAATTAGATTTAGATTTTAATAGGTTCAATTTCCTGTCTGTTGTTGAGGATTTTATATGAGATCGTGCTATTTTTGTGTTTTATAATGTGTCTATCATACTGATATTGGTAGCGATAGTGGATAATTTGTGTGTTAATTTTTAGTTGTATAATATATATACAATCATGTTGTTTTATAATCTGATTACACTTAACTTTCTACATGTAAGTAATTTTGTACAGAATTGTTTTAATGTATACATTTCATATTCCTCATAGCTATGTAACTTCCCTAGGTTATATTAATGCTGCGTAAATTATTATCTCTGTCAATTTTCCTTATACGTTATATACATACGAACAATTTACCGCAAATTATGGTTCGTGCATTTGCAATTATGAACATGTAATAAATCAACTATGATAACCCTCGCCTTTATAAACACCCTCTACGAAACACTTAGTGCAACACACTCGAATCCATTTATTCACAGGTCTGTACTTTTCTTTCTTTTTTTTGTTATGTTCGTATTGCGGTTGCACTGTGATCGTATTAATTACAATCACATTATTATTGATTTGTAAGTCTTTGTTGTAGGAGGCCCTTTGATGGCATACAAATCAGTGATGAACAACATGCTTGAGGATCTTCCCGATTATCTTCTCGGTGTTATCTTGGGTAAGGTCGGATCAAAGTCTCGGCATGATCTTGGTACCATTATGATCAGTTCTCCAGTCCTCTACAAGGCTACCCAAACTCATGTGGTCTTCCAGAAATTATGTATTTGTCCAATCACCCGTCATCCATTTTCAGCTATGCTATCTCATACAGACATAATTTCAAAATGTGCTTCATTTAGTAACATCGAAGCATCTTTTTCCAAGGTATGATCTATTACTTTGTTAAAGGTAATATCAAGTTGGGGACTGCGGAAATGAAGGTTGCGGCTTGTGCATTACATTTGGATGCGACCTATGTGTATGGTATGTTTCTACTAAACAATCGTCAACATGTCCAGGGTATGAAACTGTTGATGAAGTTTGATTGG
Organism: Lepidium campestre; assembly: GCA_009757365.2. Lineage (NCBI taxonomy): Eukaryota > Viridiplantae > Streptophyta > Magnoliopsida > Brassicales > Brassicaceae > Lepidium > Lepidium campestre. Next base: position 46,496 of record WJSH01007578.1, on the reverse strand, counting down.
ATTAAAAAGCCAAGGAAAGTCATCAAGTGCAGAAACCTCGTGATTTGGAAGCTAAGCCGTATTGGGGTCCATCGTGTGGGACGTTTCAAAGATTCTGCTAAGGAAGTTCCCGTTGGGTCTCACTGCACATGCGCATGTATGCTGCAAGCGTGCACAAATTGTGTTTTCCTTAAGGAGATGTATTATTTTTCTTACTTTGTTTAAATTTGGCTTCATAATCTTGCAGTTCGAATCTGAGTATTGTATTTATCTATATTATTGACGTGTGTCCCACGGAGCTTATTTTATACAAAAAGCATTTATTATATTTTTTAATTTTTAATTATCATTATATATAGATACTTTTGTGACTCTACGTTTACTATTTTGGTTTCGTTTGTTTAGTTATCATGAATATATGACGGCTGGATGATAAGTTGAATTAGGTTTGTTGTACATGTATATCTATCAAATGCACGTGTGTTTGAAAATATCCAAAGGGGATTTGACATTTACAATTTAATTAATAATTATGTTGGATGTGCTCATTCTATAATTTTAGTTACTCATATCTTATATAGAAAGTAGGTATCATAGAAATGAAAGTAATGCAATAGATTTTTATCTTCGTAATCAATTGCATGCATACCATATGACAGGGTTTATTTTATTGAATCGTTATTTGTTATAAAATGTAAATTAAATCTTTGGTAATTGTTGTTCTGGTGCATAAACGTTCTGTTTTCATATACGCAATATTTTAAAATCATTTGAAAATTGTGTTTCGTCTGATATTTGACTCTTAACCTTATTAAGTCAACTATGTCTGATTTGGTCGTCATTCACTTTATGCTTGAATGTGGATGGTAGGAGGATTCTATTTTGTTTATACGAGCTTGTTGAAATAGTTTGTCTTAGTACGATGTCAATCTCTGTTCTGGTGACGTTATTTGGTATTTTGAGAATGTTATGTTGTGACAAGTGTGTAGTTATAACTATCAAGAATAGATGAGTTACCTATTGATGGACCAAAACGTAGTGTGGATTGTAACTGAAGTGGTTAGTCGATGGACCTTTTGTTTTCTAAATGCACCATTTACTCCTTAAACTTTCTTATTTGTTCGATATAGATTACTTTTAATTTTATTGAGTTTTATTTAGACTTTATTGTAATGACATTTATGGTTGCTCTATTGCTACAAATTTTAAAAGTGTTTAAAAAAATTAATCAAGTTTTTTTTATATTATACAAATTTTTTACGTACCACAAATATTTTAATTATACAACTTCATGTATTATCTTTACTGTAGTATTTTCACCGCTTAGTTAGAGGATGGGGTCGAGTATTCAAACCAATAAATATAATAGTTTCATATTTATGTATGTCACCAATAATTGCATATTTAGACCTTAATATGTTGTTTTATTATATTATTCCTTACATACCTCTTCACGTTCTTTAAATCTTTATGTTATATCGTTTTCTTTACCACATTGTATATTGTTTAATATTCATATTTGTCTAACAATAGTCTTCACATTCTTTTTTTATTTGATTGTTTGTTATGTCTAATCGTAGACGTTCTAAGGTACCACGCCTTAGTGAATCTAGGGATGTAACTAACAAAGATTCATCACCAGGTGTATCTGTATCCAGTAAGCCTAAGGCTACTCGCAAATCTAAAAAGGGTTAGTAGTTTGTGCTAATGTTATATTTTACCCAATGTTGAATGTGGATCTCCTTACCTATTTTGAATTTATTTGTTGGATTGAAAATTTTGAATGATGCAGTTGTCAATGATTTTGAACTTGGTGAATGTTGTAAATGTACTACAATTGTCTGGCGAGGGGAAAGTACGGAGAAAAATGGTTACTCTGGAAATTTGTTGTATAGCATTTGCTGTCAACGTGGACGTGTGAAACTGCCTATGGTTCCTTCACCTCCTCCGTTAATTGATCACTTGTTGACCACGTCAGAGCACTACCGGCGGAATGTTAGGGTTTTGAATTCTTTATTGGCTTTCACTTTGACGGGTGATAAAATTGACCACTCGCTTTCAAGAATGGCATGCCCTTTTTCGTTTAGATTACATGGTGGGAACTATCACAAGATTGGATCTATGCTTCCTAGAGTGGGAGAACCTCCACGGTATTTGTGACTTTACATTTTTGATACAACAAATGAACTTCATAATCGTCTGAGTATTATGGGAAGGAGTGGTGGTTGCGACACCCTTGATCCAGGCATCATGTACCAATTGATTGAAATGGTTGATACCCATAATGAACTAGCTCGCACGTTCCACAAAATCAGGGATATTCATGACAGTGGTGTTCCTAAATTTTCTATTCGAATGGTTGGACAAACTCGTGCTGGTCGCCAATATGATTTGCCAAGCTGTGATGAAATAGCAGGTCTTATAGTTGGTGATTTCTCTGTTACGAGATGTGAATGTGACATTGTTGTCTATCCACACTCTGAAGGATTGCAAATAATCAACGAGAAGCATCCTCGCCTTATGAGTTTGCAGTATTCATTGTTGTTTCTTTATGGGGAGGTTGGGTATCATGATAAAATTCCAAATCTAGATGTAGACGCAAAGTTTATTAAGAGGTCTTACGTCAGTTTGCGTAAGTATTACGCTTACCAAATTCATACAAGACTTAATGAGGGCATGACACTTACTACAAGTGGTTGTCTTTTTTATCAATATGTTGTTGATGATTACACAACTGTTGAGCATGAACGATTAGCGTTTATAAGGAACAATCAGAAGAAGTTGCATTGTGAAATTTACAACAACATTTGTGACGCTGTCAATAGAGAGGATACGGATCCAAAAATGCTTGGTAAGCATGTTATTCTTCCTTCATCATTCACTGGAGGTCCACGTTATATGACTAAAAATTATCATGATGCCATGACTATTTGTAAATGGTATGGTGATCCAGATTTATTTCTCACTATGACGTATAATCCCAATTGGGATAAAATTCTAGAATACTTGCAATTATCTGAAAATTTAACACCTAATGATCGGCCGGATATTGAATCCCGTGTGTTCAAGTTCAAGGTTGCCAAGTTATTAGAAGATATAGACAAGGGTTAGCTACTAAGTCCTCCAAGAGTAGGTAGTTTGTCAATTTGTTGTTCGTACTTTTGTTTAATAGTTCTTTCATTGATTATGCTAATTTTAATGTTCATTATTTGTAGTGGTTTATACCATTGGGTTTCAAAAGTGTGACTTACCTCATTGCTATATTTTTTTATGGCTTGGGAAAGAGTACAAGAATCCTTATACCTCGCAGATCGATTCCTTCATCACGGCTGAAATACCGGATATAGAGACCGACCCTAAAGGATATCATCTGTTAGATCAGCACATGATTCATGGTCCATGTGGAACGGATCGATTGACATCGCCATGTATGGAAAATGGAGTATGCACAAAAAACTATCCTAGGTCGTTCATAGAAGAAAAGATGGTAAATGAGTCAGGATATGTGCTAAATAATGATGAGGTGCATAATTATCTTGAATGTTGTTACTTGTCTGCGTGTGAAGCTATGTGGAGAATCTTTGGATTCGATATTCACTACAGAAATCATTCGGTTCAGAGGCTAAGACTTCGTTTGGAAGGTCGGCAAAATGTTATGTTTAATAAAATTGGTAATATTGAAACCGTTATGGGTCGTCCACTAATTGAGAAGACAATGTTCACCGAGTGGATGGAAATGAACAAGATTGATAGTTTGGCCCGTACTCTCACATATGTTGAATTCCCCTCTCATTTTGTTTGGCATGTTGACAAAAAATATTGGTCGAGACGTAAGCAGGGGCAGAGTATTGGTAGAGTTTATAATGTCCATCCAAGTTTAGGTGATTTGTACTACCTTCATATCCTGTTAAATCATGTGCGGGGGCCAACTTGTTACCGTGACATTCTTACTGTTAATAATGTCATCCATGAAACGTTCTGAGATGCGTGTTAGCTAAGGTCCACAGCTAAATTCTCTAATTTTGTTCGGCTTAACAATCTTATTGTGTAACCGTAGCTTTTACGTTTCTTTCTTTTCGGATCTTAACATCACGTAAGACATTGATATGTCAATATATATATAGAGATAACTTCAGATTTATTATGAGCTTTCACTTATTTTATTGCATTTCCAATATTTTATGGATACCTTGGTGTATGCTTTTTCTCTTCAGCCATTTGATGGTCCTGTCAATAATTTATGGATTAAAATTCATAGACCGTTGGATCCAGTAAGAAGCATTAGCATGTCTTTACCTTTCAATCTTTCCAAGGTTCAGGTTGACCATCATTCCCGTTTCCAGCATATGATCACCTGCCTCCTAACATCTCATGACATCGAACAAGGTGCATCATATAGGCTAAGTACACATACCATTAATATCATTTCTGCGAACTTTATACCAGATCAAGGTCATGCGATAATGGCGTCTGATGTCATCGTTTGCGTTACACAATTAGATAATCATTTATGTGCTTGGTTGGAGGTTGAAGCTGCTATAATTGCTCTTGAATCCTCACAAAGTGAAATATTAAAGGAAGATGATGATGGCTGTTCAATTTGTTTGTCTCAATTATCGGGTGAAGTAAATATTAATGTTCTGTCTTGTGGTCATAAGTTTCATTTTCTGTGTATCTCTACTTGGTTTCGTTACAGATTATGTTGTCTTTATTGTAAGAATGATTCTGTATGATCACATTCTTATGCTTATCCAATATTACTGTTTTCAATAGATGATATAATTTTCAGGATGACCATATGCTAATCCGAATGTTAGACATTGAAGTTATTTTTTTATGTACCTAAACATTTACGGAACTATATTTCCAATCATTTGCTTTTCGAGTACGGGAATAAATTAACAATTATCAAATATAAATATTAAATTTAAATTCAGCATAGGATCCACTCTTCAAGAACAATAAATATATGTATTTTCGTCATGATATACATGTAATTACGAGTACTATGACTTTATTAGTGCGTTAATGTTCCAGTACAAGAACTTGGTGGTAGATAAACAACATATTTACAAAAAAATTCTAAGAACTGCTACATATTTGAAATGCCCACGTATTCATTATATTAAAAGTTTACTTTTGATTTGACCCGTGATTATTGTTAAACAGATTTCGGGTTAAAAACATAACCGGATAAAATAATGATTGGAAACTTAATAAGGGTTCAAGTCGGCCCAATTGTTACCAAAGCAAACAAACCATTATATTCGATCAAATACTGTAACTTTTAACATCTATGAAACCTTACGTTTTCCTTTTCTTATATGACACGTAATAGTAGTTTGTTCTCTTGCAAATTAATTATAGAGACTTTATACACGCATAGACTCATGCTCAACTTATTTAACAACAACTGAGTTTATATGTACTTGTTTATTCATTATGTCATGTACTATAATGTAATTTATATGTCAACTAAATGTTCCATTACCACATTATGTGATTAGCGGGTCGTCTATTCGCCTTTATACGTATGTGAAGTCATTATTTCGATGACTAAATTGTTTTTTCTTGTTCTGCTTTCCCTTTTATTGTGTAACCGTAGCAATTATATTTGTTTAATGTTCGTGATATTATCATGCATAATACATTAGTATATATATATGTATATATATATATATATACAGATAGATAAGGTCATTAGAATAATCCTTTACTTATTCTTTTGCATTTACAAAAGTATATGGCTTCTGTGTTATTATTTATCTCCGTTCTTTTGATGGTCCTGTCAACAATGTATGCATACATATTGACAGATCGTTGTATCAAGGAATAAGTACTAGGCTGTTTTTACCTTTCAAACTTTCCGACGTTCAAGGTGACAATCAGTCCCGTTTCAACCATTTGATCACTTCTCTCCTGACATCTCATTACATCGGACAAGCTGTAACAAATAATATTAGTAGAGATACAATGAATTTCATTTGTTCGCATTTTTGTCTAGGTCAAGACCATGCCAACGTGACTTCGAATGTCATCATTAAAGTCGAATATATTGATGAACGTATGTGTTTTTGGATTGATGTTGAAGAAGCTACCAACAAACTTGCATGTTTACAGGAGGAAATCTTAGAAGAAGAAGATGATGGTTGTTTAATATGTTTGTCCCAATTATCGGGTGAACCAAATGTTAATGTTCTTCCTTGTGGTCATATGTTTCATTTTGAAGTGTATCTCTAATTGGTTTCTTTACAAATTATGTTGTCCTTATTGTAAGAGTGAATCTGTATGATTACATTCTTATTGTTATCCAATTTTATTGTTTTTCCGAAATAAATGACTACATATTATCATTCTAATTGTTATATTATATACATTAAGTATCTTTCGTATATGTTGATATACTATTTCAGGCATGTTCACGTATATTATTTTACATTTTTAAAATAATTTAAATTGAAATTAGCATCAATAAATGTATTTCAGATTGCCACGATATCTACACGAATAATAAATATTTGTTGTAGAACAGTTTATTTAAGCTATAACTTCACAAGTCCATATTGTAATCACCATTTTATAAGCTTCCGTTATCTTTTACACCTTCATGGGCCCGTATTTTCTAAACAGTTTCTTATTTATAGCAAAAGAGTACACCAATTCATTTTGAAAAATATGTTGGCTTACATTACTTTTGTTTTATGTTGGAATACTAATGTCGTATTAGAGAGTAATGAGCTGTTGAAAATACGACTGTAATGTGTTCGACTTTGTGGTTTGCATAGTGTGTTTTCTGTTCAGCTCTAATCGTATATGAAGTCATTGATGCTGACAGTTACATCGTATAATTCTTTCCGGCTCCCTATTATTGATTAGTAACTCTAGCATTAATGATTCTTTAACTTCATGGAACTTATTTTTCATTATGACATTTATATATAGATACAGATAGTCGTCGCCATTGGTACAATCTTTGTAATCCTTCTCCTCTTAGAGAATATTAAATTCACTTTTTAACAATTTATGGATCCCTTGATTCATTCTCTTGTTCTTCATCCCACTGATGGTCTTATCAACAATTTATGCCTTAAGATAGAGAGGCCAATGAATCGAGAACTCAGTACCATAATAGCTTTTACCTTCAATTTGTCTGACCTTCAGGGTGACCAGCATCGCCGTTTCCACGAGTTGATCAATTGTCTTCTACAAATCCATGACATCGAACAAGGTGCAGCAAATATGCTTAGTAGTCATACTATTGATTTCATTTGCATGAACCAATTTCCAGGTCAAGTCCATGCCAACATGATGTCTGATGTCATCCTTTATATCGTAGATTATTATCATCATACATCCAATAGGCTGGATGTTGAAGTTGTTATTGGTGATTTTGAGTCCTCTCAAAGTGAAACCACACGTGAAGATGACGATGATTGTTCAATTTATTTGTCTCACTTATCGGGTGAACCAAATACTAATGTTCTCTCTGCGTGTGACTTTCGTGTTTTTCAAGATGATTCTCGAGTTTTACTACGCGAAGTTGATTACATTTTTATTTTAACATACGCATATATGATATGTTTTATTTATGATCCTCAATTTCCTACTTCAATTCTGATTCCCATGTTTCTTTCAGACATTGTTCTTTATACGCCTAAATTTAGCTTAGTGTCATCGAATTCATGAAATAGGATAAAAGAACATACCACATTATACAAATTTCAGTCTCTGAATCCTTTTCACCTCCTGTCTATAATCTCACCGGTTACATGTTCGCAAGCTTGATAATCTGGATTACGTCACTAGAAATATGGATTCAGAATTTGTAGTCACCTTTTGTCTAGGGTTTGTAATCACGACTGTTCTTAATTTGGGAAATCTTGAAAAATAGTGAGGTAATTTCAAATAGATGAAGAAGACATGGACTTAATGCTACTGCTATTGTCTCGGTTCACGAGATTATGTCTCAGACTAAATTATATAGTGATGATTCGTCATTCTTATTGTTTGTGAGTTTAAACAACAATTCATTTATTTAATTCAATTGGGGAGCTTCCTACCAAATCGTTGGTTAAGCATAGGTTGATTTTTAAGCATTGTATAATCGAACCCGTCTACGAGTAAAACCGCCGTGAATTTGTTTGATGTATTCAATAATGAATGGCAGTTTATTCTTTAAGTTCTTCTCAAATCATTCTATGATTTATAATTCTTTTATTTTAATATCATGTATTCTAAACTTTGAAAATTTAAAGCAAATTATCATCTATTGTCTAAAGATTTTAGATTTTTAAATTCTAAAAGGAACCGCATAATTAAATACTCTCATATCGATGTACTAAAAAAATACTCATATGATTAGGATATTAGAAGGGGTGATTTAATTTATGTTTTGAAAATGATATAACGAATGATAGTTGTTTATGAGTATGATTTACAAGTGATAGTACTAAATTCAAATGATACTATTTAAAGATTTTAAATGAATGCTTCAAGCACATATTATCTTGCAAAGATTCATCAATCAACTTAATTATACTTTGAATTTTTGCCCTTAATAAACCGTTGTTTTGTGTGGAAGTTATATCGAATATATATAATTACTTAGGACTTTGGTGTTTTCATATTATGCATAGTTTCATTGTTATGATTCATAACTTAATATATAGCTTGTATATTAATGAATATTGAATGAGTATTAACTTCCTAATTGTTGAAGTAGTGGGTAGTAATACCATCGTTAATTGCGATGATTCATTCTTTATAATGTTTCATAACGTTTTAACTACACTCTGATAGGTATTTGTTGCCGAATGATGTATAAATGTACTATAAATAAAATGCACAATTGTACCCGTGATAATTTCAGCACAAACTTTGTATGTCCCTGTCTTTTAGAGTTCTTACTTTTTTTTCTATTGCAATTTCCATAGTTTCTGTTCTCTTTATGTCCTGTATTAGTAATGTAGTACAAGCATTTATTTTGTTTTCTAATATACTTCTCTCCTCCAGGAAAATGACATCAAGCGATCCGAAAGATTCTCTAATTGAAAAATTGCCAATTGATCTGTTGAGTTTAATTTTAGGAAAGGTAGGAGCAAACAGTTGTAATGATCTTGGCGTTGCAATGATTAGTGCACCTATCTTTATAAAGCTTCTCAAACAAACAAAGTCTTCAAGAATCTCAACATATAGCCCATAACTCGGTTGCCGCAAACAGCTTTGTATTTTTATCCTGAGCTTATTTCTAAATGTGCAACCCATGGGAATATCGATGCATTATTCTTTGAAGGTTTATTTGACTACTTTATCTATTCTAAGATACATTTAGGAATGGAAAAAATCAACGTAGCAGTTGATGCCGCACATATGGAAGCTATATATGCTTATGGTATGATGCTCCTCAACGAGAAGAAACAGGATGAAGACATTATGTATTTGAAAACTTTTGATTGATTTGGTAATCAGAAAACAGTGAATGTGTACAAAAATGAAGTCTTATGGAAGCTGGATGGTATTGGAGTTGAGTACACAGGAAGAATGGAGGAAGCGGCAAAAACAATTCCGATAGGACCAAACTGTAGGTGTCATAACATGGATATGAAATGCAGAAACTGTTTAGTCTTTAAAGAAATGTCTTATTTCGCACATTTTGTTTGATATAATTGGTGTGGGATTGTTGTCCTGAGTTTAACTTATATATGAAATTAATCATTATACCGTACCATTAATTTTAACTAATATATAAATCTATAATACAAATGATAAACACACTAAAGATAATCTTAGTCATACCTTTGTCTGATTTGTATTCTGTATTATTAAAATCTACAGTATAAATATTTAATTATTTGTAATATAACGAATGTATTTCACTTACATTCTTTGCTAAAATTTTGTAATAGAATTGTTGTTTTGGTACATATATTTTATGATATGTTATTACCATATTCTCGATATTTTTTTCCGTTTTCTGTTTTTCCGGAATATTGTTTGTCAACAATAATAAATATTTTCCTTTTTCTTTCTCAATAATAAATCTATATACTGCTTATTCCAATAACGATTTATATGATTCTTCGATTAGATTTTTTACTTGATAAAAAATAAAAAATAAGTTATCTTTATCTTTATCTTTATTATCGTCTTCACTTCATAATTTTCCAGTTCACGTTTTTTTAGGAGTTGGAATGTTTATCGTAAATCTTTAACATAAGACTAAATAAGAATTGCCAATACACACTCATTGTATCTATTCAAATTTAAATTCTGTTGGTTACTAAGAATTTAAAACAAAACTATATTAACATATAAAATAATTTAAAAACTTCGTAACTATGATATCATTTATGTCAGATCCACATAAAACATGCCATAACAATTTCAATGTATCGTATATATTACAGCCATATCGCCTAATGCATGGGGTCCTGAAATTGTTAACAATAAATCAAATATCATTTTCTAAATCATTTTTCTTAAAGATTAATTGTATGTTATATATGGTCCAAATTGTTTATGTTTTTATTATGATTTAAAAGTTAATTATAAAATAAAACATTCGAGAGGATTATAAGCTTATCTTTTAAATTCGTGTGTCTATAAACGTTACTCCGTGTATTCCTGCATTATCAGTGTACATTAATTAAAAGATTAGTCAATAAAAGCAAAACAATTATAAGAATTGTGTAACCAAGCTACATACCGTAATTGATAATTCGCGGTGTACAAAGCCTATAATAGTTTTAGAGAGCGCTTTAGTTATGAATAAAACATGAATTAAGTATAGATCTTGAGGCATAGAGTAATATGCAACGCAAAAATGTGTATGAAAATTACAGATAAGTTTGAACATAATCTATCTATTACTATATGTACCTACCTCCAAGAGATCCTTACCATAACAATCCAAAATGTAACATGATGCAATTAGTTAGATTTTTAGAAGGTTAGGGTAGGGATCCTTGGAGGCAGATATATTCAGAATTACATAGCATTATTTAGTAAAGTGATAGATATATATACAACAGTAGTTTATAAGCATAAGAAGAAGAACGTCATTAACAAATAATTTTAATAATTGTTTGTGTTTTTTTTTATATGTTTCGTTCCTCTTCTTGCATCTCTTTATATAGAAGAGAAGTTGGTGATTACAATGTCATTAAATTTCAATTTTTAATGATAAGATTTCTGATGTTTATCTTCTTTACATTCATTATCCATTGGTTATCATGATCGTGTTAACCATATACTAAAGCCCACATTTCCAATATTGGAATTATTATACACCATTAATAATTTTAAGAAAATCAGCTCAAATGCACAGTTATTCATTTTGACCATATTTATAGCCATACATTTACATACAAGAATGTTTCGATATTCCATAAGTTTTATGCAATCAAATCCCACATTTTAATTTTTAATACTTCCAACAATATATTTTTTGTAGTACCAACATTAGACTGAATGTAGTTAAAAATTGAAATGTATATTCAAATAACAATCGATTTGTTAATGCAATAGCTATTGTTTTGTAGTATGTTCAGTGTGTCATAATTAATATAAAATTTCCACAGAATTTAATACGGATAATACATTTTATCATTAATATATAGATTTATTATATAAATACTCACGGAATATCCTAATTAGATTGTTGTTTTCGTACACAAAATTTAAGGTCCAATAGTAATCATATTCAAATTTCCTTATTACTTCGTTTTTATGTTAAATAGCCCAATGTCTTTGCATTCAAGATTGCTTCTTTTATTACTATATTCAGAAGATTTTACAAAGTCTAGCATGTTTCTTTATTTTTCCACAATAACATATCTAAATACTTCTTATGTGGCTCTCAATTTAGATATTTTTTTATTACATATAGGATTTGATGTACGCAACAATGTCACGCGTTTCCCGCGCGTACGCGCGGGCTTTCATCTAGTTTTAATTATGTTAAGCTCATATGTTAATGACCAATAAATTTAAAAATGTTTCCTTATAAAAACTAATCTTAATCAATCCAAAGTTTACAATTTTTATATCATTTTTAATTATAAAATAAATTTTTAGAATTTATATAATATTTAGAAATAATTCAAACTTTAAAACTTATTAAAAATTTAAAAATAAATGAACATTTAATTTCATATAACACTTAAAAGCAAGTTGATCATACCTTTCATCAAAAATAATATTTTGCAATATGAACACGGGTATAAAAATTTAAATGAAAATGTATAAAAAATATTTATACACAAAAATGTTTTTGATTTGCAACACAGGTGACAAAAAATTTATTGTATGCACAACACGAGTTATCATCTCTTATATAGTAAATTATAAATAAATATTATTTTATTAACTATACACAAAGTATATAAATTTGCATATACAAATCAAACCATGAAATAAATAAAAGACAAAAAAATATGATATATATATATATATATATTATAAATAACTACAAATATATATATATATATATATATATATATATATTCATAAAACTGTAATCCCGTGCAAGGCACAGGACATCATCTAGTATAGAAATAAAACTGTAATCGTCAATACAAATTTCTTGAAAAAGATGATTTATACTCCTATGTTGGTATTACCAACAGCTGGTCCCGACTGTAGGAGCAATATGACCGAAAATCTGAACATCATGGTTACAAAAAAAAATCCACAATAAAAATTCTCTTATTTCATAAGCTCTTTATTATGTACCTTAAAACGAATGGTGATTTACTATAATAATCTTCTCAAACTTTAAAGTTTACTAGAATAGTCTAAAATTATTAAAGTACTCAAATAATCCAAACAAATCATTAAATACCATTTTGCCCTTTTTCATGTGTAAAAAATAGTATTTACGAAAATGCCATTAATGGAAAATTTTAAAAACCTAATATGATGAAAAGTTCATGTATGGTAGATTTTAGGAAAACGCGTAGGTTTGTTTTACTTCATGGTAGATTTGTTTCGCATGTATAATAGGTTTTTAGATTAGTTGAAGTTGCGTGTTTGGTAAGTTTGTTTCTCATGTATAGTAGGTCATTGGGACATGTATAACAAGTTTTTATGTCTCACATAATAGGTTTTCAGTAAGAGGAATTCATATTCAGATTTCCAATTTGGTAGGTTTGTTTCTCATGTATAGTAGGTTATTGGATCGTGCGTTGTAGGTTTTTAGGTCTAACATAGTAGGTTGTTAGAAATAGAAATTCATGTCCAAATTTCTTGTTTGGTAGGTTTGTTTCTCATGTATAGTAGGTTATTGAGACGTGTATGATAGGTTTTTATGTCTCATATAGTAGGTTTTCGGTAAGAGTAATTTATGTTCAGATTTTCAGTTTGGTCGTTTGTTTCTCATGTATAGTATGTTTTCGGATCGTGTATAGTATGTTTTTAGAAATAGGAATTCATGTCCAAATTTTTAGTTTGGTACGTTTTTTCTCATGTATAATAGGTTATTGGGACGTGTATAGTAGGTTTTTATGTCTCACATAGTAGGTTTTCGGTAAGAGGAATTCATGTTTAGATTTCCAGTTTGGTAGGTTTTTTTCTCATGTATAGCAGATTATTGGATCGTGCATAGTAGGTTTTTAGGTCTAACTTAGTAGGTTTTTAGAAATAGGAATTCATGTCTAAATTTCTAGTTTGGTAGGTTTGTTTCTACGTATATTAGGTTATTGGAACGTGTATAGTAGGTTTTTAAGTCTAACATAGTAAGTTTTTAGAAATAGGAATTCATGTTCCAGTTTGGTAGGTTTGTTTCTCATGTATAGTAGGTTATTGGAATGTGTATAATAGGTTTTTAGGTGTAACGTAGTATGTTTTCGATAAGAGGAATTCATGTCCAGATTTTCAGTTTGGTAGATTTGTTTCTCATGTATAGTAGTGATGTGATCATGACCAGCTCAAGTGAGAATGTAGAAGGCTTGGACTACACTCGACCACTGGACTCGAGTGGAATCAGAAGAGACTTGGAGTTCACGGAAGAGGAGATCAAGCATGTACCGGCTGGAGCAATGAAAAGAGCAAGGACCAGACTCTTCAACCAAGCTATTGGAGGACTTCTTAGACGTATGGAGAATCATGAAGAAGACTATCCAAGTCAAACCACGATGGTTTTGACTTGCATTCAACAAATGGGTGTGTAGTCCATTTGTACTCTTTTTCCTTTACTTGGTTTTGTCCCAATGAGTTTTCCAAGTAAGGTTTTAATGAGGCATTTGGGCTACACAATTACAAGAGGCCCATTGTTGAATTAGACTTGGCCCACCTTCTCTCTCTTTCCCTATTAGGTTTTCGGCCAAGTCCGTTCTATTTATGTTCATGTTGAAAACACTTGAGACAACAACTTATCTTTTATCTACATAGTTTTCTTATGATTGTATTCAATCTCTTAGGTGTGTAATATCCAAAGGCTTTCGGAATATCAAAGGTCCTTTCATCACCTTTGTGAGACCACTCGATCCACCTCTTGATCTCGTCATCTCCCATGAGTTGTCTTGATCAAATTTATCCTTCACTAGTTTCGGAAGTGCCGATCTAAGTAGATTTTCATCAAGTGGTATCAGAGCCACTTCAGAGGCTAAGTGTTTCGAATTCTCTATCATCTCTTATCATTTTCACGTTCTTCTTCCACTCTCCTTACTACCATTCTTTTGTTCTATCAAAAGAAAACTACAAAAAAAAAAATGTGTGTTAGTAGCATAGATCATCCTCTAATTTGTATTGTTCATCATGTGACTATTAGTATTCGTCAAGTTTGAGAACAGATCTGATTGCTTCGTTTTGTCTCTTCATCTTCACGTATTTGGTTATAGAACTAAAGCTTGCGAGTTTTGTTTGCTAAAATCGACCTTGATCCACTCATTCTAAAGCAACAAATCACTTAGGTTGATAGATCTTTGCTCTCTTGTTTCAGTTTTGCATTTTTCTTTTCATATTCTCAAGTGATCTTGTATGATGAGACTAGATAAATCGTTCACTGTGAGTTTGAATAATCTTTTCTAAAGCTGTTTGTGCTAAAATCGTTGAAGCTATACTAAAATCGTTGGCTCTCACTCTCGTTTTGATATTTGTTTTGCTTAGCGTGAAACCTACGACCTTTGGACTCTTTTAATGTGGATTTTTTGTGTTGTTTTGTTAGGAATGATGTCTCAAGAGGAAGAAGAAACACCACAAGGTCTTAACAATAATCTGCTTATCGAAGCTATGGAAAGATTATTGGACAAAAAGCTTGCGACCACTTTGGATCAAAGATTTGAAGCTTTTAGACATGAGATACAATCTGAGGCTCATAACAAATCTCCAACTCGGTCTAAGCATGGAAATTCGGACAAGGATCCTCTCCACATCTCTTCCCATCATGATAAAACCGATGGAGAACATAAGCGGGCTGGTTCTAGCCGTGATAAAATGGCTGAAGAGTATTATGGCCAAAAGAGTGATGCTTCCAAAAGAAGCCATAGAAGCCAAAGGAAAAGGAATGTACCTAACCGTATGTTGGACAATCTGGGAGGTTTGAAGCTTCAAATCCCATCTTTCCAAGGAAGAAATGATCCTGATGCTTATTTGGATTGGGAGACAAAGATAGAATTGGTCATCGAATGCCAACAGTATGTTGAGGAGAATAGAGTTAAAGTTGTTGCTAAGAAATTTACGGATTATGCATTGAGCTGGTGGGATCAACTTGTTACAACCAAGAGACGAAATGGTGAACATCCCATCACCACTTGGAAAGAAATGAAAACGGCCATGAGAAAATGGTTCATACCTGCCCATTATCACCGTGACTTGCACCAAAAACTAAGAAGACTTACTCAAGGCAATCAGTCCGTTGAAGATTATTACCAATAAATGGAGATACTCATGCTCCGAGCTGACATAATTGAAGATCGAGAAGCTACTATGGCTAGGTTTTTGGGAGGTTTAAGCCGTGAGATACCAGACAAGCTTGAGATGGAACATTACATTGAGATTGAGGATATGCTACATAAGGCCATTTTATTTGAGCAGCAAGTTAAACGTAAAGGCAATGCTCGTAGTTCTTATTCTCACAATCCCAACAACACTCGGCCAAGCTATTCAAAGGAAGAGAAGCCTCGTGAATTCACAAAACTAGAACTTGTAAAAACAGATTCAAAACCCACTTTGGAGGCCACGAGTTCAAAGGAAAAGGACGAGACCAAGCCTAGAACCAGAGAAGTTAAATGCTTCAAGTGTCAAGGTATGGGTCACTATGCCAATGCTTGTCCAAACAAAAGGGTCATGGTAATGCTACCAAATGGCGATTATGAGTATGAAGATGAAGAGTTAATTTCTCAGCCACCTTCTCCTAAGACGAGTGAGAAGACATCCACTTATGAGGCTGCACCATTGAGCGGAAACATCATTGTTGCAAGAAGAACATTCAGTCTGAACGCTAAAGCTGAAGAACAAGAGCAGCGTGAGAATCTATTTCATACAAGTTGTATGGTACAAGGGAAGATATGTAGCATGATCATTGATGTGGGAAGTTGTACCAATGTGGCAAGTGAGACTATGGTTAAGAAGCTTGGACTAAAGGCTAGTAAGCATCCAAAGCCATACAACATACATTGGCTAAGTGAAGAAGGCGAGCTAAAAGTAACCAAGCAAGTGCTGGTACCATTGTCTATTGGAGAGTATAAGGATGATGTTCTTTGTGACATACTACCTATGGAGGCTGGACACATTCTCTTGGGACGGCCATGGTAATCCGATAGGAAGGTTATTCATAACGGTTTTACTAACCGCCACTCTTTTGTTCACAATGGACGGAAACCATTCTTCTTCCTTTGTCACCACAAGAAGTCTACAAGGATCAATTACAACTTAAGGGGACAAGTGTGATGGAAGATCAAGGCCACAAAGCTACCAATTTCTACACTAAAGCCGTGCCAACCAAACATTCTCTCATGACCAACCGACCAATGCTTCTCTTTGTGTTTAAAGAAGTCTTGTCTAATCTTACTAATCTTGAGCCGGTTTTGCCGAGCAAAATGACTTCTCTTTTGCAGGAATTTGAAGATGTATTTCCTGAAAAAATCACCAATGGTCTACCACCGATAAGAGGAATAGAGCATCAAATAGAATTTGTACCCGATGCTTCTTTACCAAACAGACCCGCTTACAGAACCAATCCCATGAAGACTAAAGAGCTTCAAAAGCAAGTGAATGAGTTGCTGGAGAAAAGTCATATACGTGAGAGTATGAGTCCTTGTGTCGTGCCCGTTGTACTGGTGCCAAAGAAAGATGGACGCTGGCGCATGTGTATTGATTGTAGAGCAATCAATAAAATAATGGTTAAGTATTGCTATCCCATTCCTATACTTGATGATATGCTTGATGAATTACATGGCTCCATTGTATTTTCTAAGATAGATTTGAAAAGTGGTTATCATCAAATTAGAATGAAAGAGGGGGATGAATGGAAAACTGCATTTAAGACCAAGCATGGGTTGTATGAGTGGTTAGTGATGCAATTTGGGCTGACAAATGCAACTAGCACTTTCATGAAGTTAATGAATCATGTTCTTAGAGCATTCATAGGTGAATTTTTGTGGTTTACTTTGATGACATCTTAGTTTACAGCAAATCTTTAGATGATCATATTGAACACATTAGAAAGGTTCCAGGCGTGCTTAGACAAGAAAGTTTGTATGCCAACTTGAAGAAATGCACATTTTGCATGGATAATCTTATGTTTCTAGGCTTTTTTGTAAGTGAAGATGGCATTAAGGTGGATGAAGAAAGGTGAGAGCAATCAAGGAATGGCCAACGCCTAAGACTCTAAGTGAAGTGCGAAGCTTTCATGGTCTAGCCGGATTTTATAGGAGATTTGTCAAGGACTTTAGCACACTCGCTGCTCCTCTCACAGAGATTATCAAAAAGGAAGTGGGATTCAAATGGGATGAAGCTCAAGAACAAGCTTTCCAATCGCTTAAGAATAAGCTTATCAATGCTCTTATTTTAGCTATACCAGATTTTCTTAAGACTTTTGAGATCAAATGTGATGCTTCTAATGTGGGTATTGGAGCTGTTTTGATGCAGAACAAGAAGGCTATCACATACTTTAGTGAGAAACTTGGAGGAGCTACTCAAAACTATCCAACTTATGACAAGGAATTGTATGCACTAGTGAGGGCATTACAAACGTGGCAACACTATCTCTGGCCAAAAGAATTTGTCATACACACAGACTATGAATCTCGTAAGCATCTAAAGGGACAACACAAGCTTAACAAATGTCATGCTAGGTGGGTTGAATTCATTGAAACCTTCCCATATGTCATCCGCTACAAGCAAGGTAAGGACAATGTTGTGGTCGATGCATTGTCAAGAAGGTACACTCTCCTCTCTACTCTTGTGACTAAAATACTTGGTTTTGAACACTTAAAAGAACTCTATGAGTCTGATTCTGATTTTAAGGCTATTTTTGTTGAGTGTTCTAACCATGCTTCCGGACATTATTATAAGCATGATGGGTTCTTGTTCTATGAGAACCGTTTGTGTATTCTTAATTGCTCTGTTCGAGATCTTTTAGTCAGGGAAGCACATGGAGGTGGTTTAATGGGACACTTTGGCATGGCTAAAACAGCTAAAATCATGCAAGAACACTTCCATTGACCGCACATGAGGCGTGATGTTGAACGAATTTGTTCTAGATGTGTAAAACAAGCTAAATCAAAGGTTCAGCCTAACGGTTTGTATACACCTTTACCTATACCTCATCATCCTTGGATTGACATATCTATGGATTTTGTAGTCGGTTTGCCTAGAACTAGGACTGGAAAAGATTATGTGTTTGCCGTGGTTGATAGGGTTCTCTAAAATGGCTCATTTCATTGCTTGCCATAACACTGATGATGCATCTAACATTGGCAATCTTTTCTTTAAAGAAGTTATTTGTTTGCATGATTTGCCTAGATCTATAGTATCTGATAGGGATTTTAAGTTCTTAAGTCATTTTTGGAGAACTCTATGGTTTAAACTAGGTACTAAGTTGGTGTTTTCCACAACTTGTCATTCACAAACTGATGGGCAAACTGAGGTAGTGAATAGAACATTGTCAACTCTCTTGCGTGCTTTGATTAAGAAGAATCTTAGAACTTGGGAAGATTGTTTACCTCATGTAGAATTTGCTTATAACCATGCCATGCATTCTGCCACTAAATTCTCTCCATTTGAAATCGTGTATGGTTTTAAACCTCTGTCTCCTTTGGACCTAATACCTTTACCTTTGAGTGAAGTAGCTAGCTTAGATGGTCAAAAGAAAGCAGATTTAGTGAAGCAATTGCATGAGCAAGCTCATAAAAACATTGAGGAACACACCAAGTATTACACTCACCGGGCAAACAAAGGTCGAAAGGTGTTGACATTTGATGTTGGAGATCAAGTTTGGGTTCACTTGAGGAAAGAACGATTCCCAAAAGAGAGAAAATCCAAGCTAATGCCAAGGGTTGATGGTCCATTTACCGTAACCAAGAAGATCAATGACAACGCCTACCAATTGGATCTTCAAGGTAAGTACAATGTAAGTTCTAGCTTTAATGTTTCTGACTTGGCTCATTTCCTTGCAGATGATACAGATTTGAGGTCAAATCCTTTTCAAGAAGGGGAGGATGATGTGATCATGACCAGCTCAAGTGAGAATGTAGAAGGCTTGGACTACACTCGACCAATGGACTCGAGTGGAATTGGAAGAGTCTTGGAGTTCACGGAAGAGGAGATCAAGCATGTACCGCCTGGAGCAATGACAAGAGCAAGGACCACACCCTTCAACCAAGGTATTGGAGGACTTATTAGACGTACGGAGAATCATGAAGAAGACTATCCAAGTCAAACCACGATGATTTTGACTTGCATTCAAAAAATGGGTGTGTAGTCCATTTGTACTCTTTTTCCTTCACTTGGTTTTGTCCCAATGGATTTTCCAAGTAAGGTTTTCATGAGGCTTTTGGGCTACACAATTATAAGAGACTCATTGTTGAATTAGACTTGGGCCACCTTCTCTCTCTTTCCCTATTAGGTTTTCGGCCAAGTCCCTTCTATTTAAGTTCATGTTGTAAACACTTGAGATAAGAACTTATCTTTTATCTACATAATTTTCTTATGATTGTGCTCAATCTCTTTGGTGTGTAATATCCAAAGGCTTTTGGAATATCAAATGTCCTTTCATCATCTTTGTGAGACCACTCGATCCGCCTCTTGATCTCGTAATCTCCCATGAGTTTTCTTGATCGAATCTGTCCTTCACTAGCTTCGGAGGTGTCGATCTAAGTAGGTTTTCATCAATTAGGTTATTGGAACATGTATAGTAGGTTTTTAGGTCTAACGTAGTAGGTTTTCGGTAAGAGAAATTCATGTCCAGATTTCCAGTTTGGTAGGTTTGTTTTTCATGTATAGTAGGTTATTGGAACATGTATAGTAGGTTTTTAGGTCTAACGTAGTAGGTTTTCGCTAAGAAGAATTCATGTCCAGATTTTCAGTTTGGTAGGTTTGTTTCTCATGTATAGTAGGTTATTGGAACATGTATAGTAGGTTTTTAGGTCTAACGTAGTAGGTTTTCGGTAAGAGGAATTCATGTCCAGATTTCCAGTTTGGTAGGTTTTTTTCGCATGTATCATAAGTTATTGGAACCTACATGGTAGGTTTTTAGGTCAAACATGGTAGGTTTTTAGAAAGGAGAACTCATGTTCAGATTTCTTCCTTGGTAGGTTTATTTTGCATGTTTCGTAGGTTTGTGGTTTCTTCATGGTAGGTTATTGAAACCTTAATGGTAGGTTTTATGTTGTAAAATTCATGTTTAGATTTTCAGTTTGGTAGGTTTATTTGTGTTAGTTTGATAAGTTTATTTGTGCTAGTTTGGTAGGTTTCGTTGTGTTAGTTTGATAGATTGGTTTGATTTTTGATAGGTTTGTTTAATAAGTCTGGTAGATTTGTTGGTACTTTTTATTGTCTGAGTTACACGTTTAAGTGTTATATACAGAACCCACCAAACAAATGCATAAAACCTACCAAGTTTAATTGTAAAACCTACCAAACAAAGGCATAAACAAGCCTGATTGGTATTCATTTTTATTGCTTTTAACGTTAAACATTTTTTTATAATGTTTCAAGTTTTGTTTCATGTTATATCACTTAGTTTCTAGTTGAACTTGTTTGTGACTTTTAGGTGCATTCACACTGGCAAAGACGTACTCATAATAAAAGTACAAACTACAAAGTATACAATATTACGAACATGATACAATTATGATCGTAATTTTGTTTGGATTTTATCGAAGAAATACCAAAAAAAAAACATACCCATTAACAAAAAAAACAAAAAATATATATTCAAAAATAGTAAATACTTTAAAAAACTTTATAAAACTCCATCTGATCTGCTCCGGGTTAGTAATGGTGATTTTTCCTCTGTATATAATATGCGGGAGTAGTCATTTTCCATCATATCTCTTGATTTGAAAAAAAAAAAAAAATTAACAAATAAACCTACCAAACTAATACTAAATGTACCAAACATAAAGAAATAAACCAACCAAACCACAAAAATAAACCGTACACTCTAATATATAAACTTACCAAACTCTAACAAATAAAAACCTACCAAACTATACCAAATAAACTTACCAACTTACAAAAGAGAACTACAAACCTACCAAACTATGAATACTAAACATATACTACGAATACTAAACTATAACAAATTAACCTACAAAGCTTTAAACCGAAAACCGAAAACCTACAAACTACAAAGGAAAAATTAAAAACCTACCAAACTAAGATTAATAAATGCCAAGCTTTAACAAATAAACCTACTAAGCTTCAAAAATAAAACCCAGCTTAGAGTTGTACATGTTTCACCTTCTAGGAACAAGTAAAGATATATTTGAAACCAAATTGGGGAATGGATTAGCAACTTTGGTTTAGTATCTTTGAGACGAGCAAAGACGCTATGATTTGGGAACAATGACATTAAGTATCTTAACATCTTGGTAAGGTCTATCGTTCTTGTCTGTCTTCACTTTCTTAATACCCTGTTTGTTCATTTGGTTTTATGGTTAGACACAAGAGTTACATACTAAACCAGCAAGCAAAAGAGAAATAAAGCTTCTTTTTTGTTTTCAATGACTCGTCCCTGAACGACGTCCATTCCCTTCACAACTCTTCCAAAAACAGTATGTTTATTGTCTAGCCATGGTGTAGCCACAGTTGTTGATAAAGTCTAATAGCTCATAAGAATTCACACATTCCATAACAAGATAAATATATGTAGGAATCTATGAATAAAACGAAGCTATATTCAACAGCATTGTAAAATCCCAATCATAAAACTTTTCAATCAAGACTGAAAACTGAGCTTACCAGGATTAACAATAATCTCTTTTACAGAAATCAAAATTTCACAGAAATCTCTTTTTCCAAAACCCTACAAGTTAACAATGAAATCCAAACTATTAGAGAATACAAATAACAAAAACGAGTTTGAAATCATATAAGGACTTCGATTTCGAACTCGTTTTCCACCAAAAAAACAAGAGAGAGACAAGGTGAGAGATATTGATAGAGAGAGAGAGAGAGAAGCTTACTTTTGGTTGCAGATCGCCAACGATGAAGACGTAGAGGTGCCGTGAGAGGAGAAGAGAGCCGCCATTAGAGAAGAAAGAAGAAGAAAGTTGGGTTAATTTTTTATGTTTTTGAGGTTAAGTTTACGAAACTTAACTCTTTTCTTTCTTTTCTTTTTTATGTTTTTTTTTATCACTGGCATTTTCAAATAAACAAACAATGAATTTTATTTAGGACTTGAACCACATTTTCTAGATTTATCATGTTTGAGAAGATTATTTGAGTAATATGGGATAAATTGTAGATTATTTGAGTAATTCTTTCTAACACGAATCTATTTCCAGTGTCTTAAACATGAATTCAAGTGAGAACAGAAAAACAAGAATAAGAAAGGTATGTAACACATCCGAATATACTAAATACCAAACTTCTCAAGAACTCTTTTTCTCTTATTTTTGTCTCTCCCTCTTTGTCTTGATCATGATTTATACCCAGATATGTTAGTTTATATGTGTTTTCATTGAAAATTTTCTAAGTTGAACTATTGAGTAAAAAGAACAGGACTTTAGTCACAAATTTATAACCACATAGTCAACAACATCATTAGGCGATTTGCTTGATTCAAATATTCTCTTATTGATAAGATAGAAATAAAAATATATTAAAGGGGGAAAGAAATTCCAAATAGAAAATTAATAAAACAACAAAACAAAGTAGAATGTTTGATATGATTACGCATGTCTTTAATTACAATTCCACAACCTCAACCAACGTTTTGATAACACAATTGTTCTTACGGATTCATAAAAACGAAGTTTAACTAAGATCTTGAACGGAGATAAAGTATCCCCTTGTCTCAATCCTCGTGTAGGTCTAATCTTGTCATGTGATTCACCATTAATTAATACTGAATATTCAACTGATCGAATACAATATATAATACAAGAAATCCATGTTTCTCCGAAGCCAAGTTTTTGGAGTAGATTTTCCACAAAATTCCACTCAACCCTTGCATAAACCTTACTCATGTCTGTTTTAATTGCCATGAAACTACTTTTAATTGCTTTATTCGTTCACAGGGCGTGAAACATCTCCTGCGCAATAAGTATGTTATCTGATATTAGTCTTCCAGAGACAAATGCCGATTGTTTCTGGGAAATAAGGGATAGTAAGATCCACTTTAACCTTAGACATAAAACTTTGGAATTATCTTATATCCCACATTGCATAGACTTATTGGTCGAAATTCTAACATCCTATTTGGTCTTGATATTTTTGGAATAAAACATATATTGGTCTCGTTAAGCTGCTTATCAAAAATCCCTTGTTGAATAAAATTGTTGACCATCTTGGTCAGGTCCTTCTTAATCACATGCCATGCTCTTTGATAAAATAATGATGTCATTCCGTCTGGGACATGAGCTTTACCTAGATTCATTGTAAAAACTGCTTGTCTGACCTCTCATTCCGTTACTCTTGAACAACAACATGAACAACAACAAACCCCATGATGAAAATATAAAAGAGGAAAGGGTTAAGAAGAAACTCTTTTTGATTGATCAAACAGAGAAATGATCATTAATCCATCCAAGATTCTTCCTTGTTCTTCCTCAAATCTTAAGTCTCTTAAGCAAGATCCAAAGGCTAAAGATTTGAAAAACTATTCAAAGGAGAAATGTATGTTGTGTCTCCCTAAAATCCAGAGGGTTTTGGACTTTTATATTGTTGCCAAGATAACCTTAAAATAAACCGGGACAAACAGGGATTGACCCAACTTAAAATGAAATAAAAGGCCTTCGCGGCCTGGGACCGGCCGGTCACGGTCTCGCCTCGGCCGGTTGCTGGGTTTTGGGTCGTGCCTCTTCT
>WJSH01007578.1:10828-21957 GCA_009757365.2 Lepidium campestre | reverse complement strand
GGCCGGTCACATCTTAGTCTCAGCTGGTCTTCATTCAGGTCATGCCGGTCACAGGGGTGAACGTCGAATCATGCAACGATGCCGGGCCGGTCGTCTCTTGGGTTGGCCGGTCGTGATCCGTCCTCGGCTGGTCTAGCCATGAGTGGCTGGTCTCGGCGTGAGTCCAGCTGGTCACGGGCCGCGGCTTCTTCTCTAGTTTTTGGTTTGGTCCTTCTATTGTTTCTTCTTCCTTCTTCAACTTCACAACTCCATCCTCCACTCATTTTCTTCATTCCATCCTCCACTCTTGTCCTCTTCAAAGTGTTTTGGCTCATCTCCATCACCATTGATCTCCAATCTACCTAAATAAGATTAAAAAACACAAAATATATGACTTTCTAGTTCTAGGACTCTAAGTGATGATATGAATGCAAAACTACACTAAAATGAGTAAACATGAGACCTAGCTAATGCAAAATGATTTAGAAAATACAAGATAATGAAGCTATTTACAGTGTATATCAACTCCCCCATACTTGTCCTTTGCTTGTCCTCAAGCAAACAACCGACAATTCCGAGAGAGAGGTTTGAAAGTGAGAACTCGAAATCTAAGCAAGATGACACGAAAAGTAACCTCAATGTCCAAGTTGCTAATTTTAAGGTGCAAGGTGAGTAAGTCTACTTAAAAACCTTAGCCATACTCGTCACAACTCAACTCTAATTCAGCCTCAACCTAGACAAACATATTTGACCATTCCTTTTAACATTCATTAAACAAGAAACGTGATCAAGCTAATGCACATTTAATGAACTCATTTGGTCAAAGGTAAGGTCTAAGAGATAAAAATGATCTCTTTCTACACATCATTAAGGGGGTTTTATTGGTTCTATGATTTATAAAGAGTTATAAATCTTTTAAAGTTTGATGTTATTCAATTTTGACTTTTGGAGAGTTTATTAAAGTTGTGTGTTATTGGTTTTGATATTTTAAAATCTTATCTACAATCATTAAAAGTCATGTGTTATTCGATATAAGATTTGAAAAAGTCATTCAAAGTCATGTGTTATTCAAATAAAAAGAATTTAAATGACTTTATAAATCTTTTAAAGTTTAGTGTTATTGGTTTGTTGATTTCAAAGCTTTTTGTTCATAGAGAGAGTCTTTCAAAATCTTAGGTGTTACCCCAAGATTTTAAAGTTATTTCTTGAAAAACATATTTCTTTAGAAATAAAAAGAATTTTTTTGTAAAATAAAAATAAAATAATATATAACTAAAGATAATTATTGTAAAAGAATTTTTTTTTTGTCAAACTGTATGAACGAATGATAATATATGTTTAAAATCCAAAAGAACAAATTTTTATATACAATAGAACATATGAAAAATATAAAATTTTAAAAATAATATCTACAAAAATGCAAATTTGAAAAATAAACTCTACAAAATTATATTAATAAGATTATAGAATAATATATTATGAAATAGTTTGATATTATGTTAAACTACATAAGAATATGTAAGAGTTTGTAAGAGTTTGTAAGAGTATGTGAAATTATGTATAAAATTTTAATAAAAAATTGTAATAAAGTCTATGAGATTCTTTAATTTTGTAAGAGTTCACCAGATTTTATAATTGTTGTAGTCATTCAAACTTTTTAGAAATCATATTTGAATAAGGGTCCCTAAGGTTGTTCAATACTAGGATCACTCAAAGAACATAATGAGCTTTAGAAGAATGCTAAAGGTGAAAGCCAATAGATGCATACAAGAATAGAGTCTCATTTACCCAAGTACCAAATCTCGAACTTCTACCTCAAGCTATGTCTACTCCCAAAAGATGATCCTATTTTCTACCCTTTATTGAGGCTTATTTCTTTTGCTTTACATTCTTTGGATCACTTCATAGCTTCAACACTTCATTTTTATTCTAAGGAGAGGGGTTTAGAGTCTTGATGTCATCTAGCGGGCTTGGTCTTTCTTGGCATTATGGTTCTACTTTCTTTCTGTTTTTTTTTTTCTTTTTTCATTTTATTTTTCTATATTTTCATTTATGAATCATTCAAACTTTTCATATATCCAAAAACCCTTTACTAGATCATCCTATTTTTCTTTTGATGCACCCTTTCTCTCCTAAGCATTCCTTTGAACATTCCTTTTTCTTTCCAATCTTTCCCCAACCATTTTCCAAAGTAAACACATACCTAAAATCGATTTCCCACCTAGTTCTATTTGATTCAAAAAGCGTGAACCAAAGCTACATGAGAAACCACTCTTGTCGGCTCTTACCTAACACATTCTACCAAGCTCAATCCGAAACAAGGCCTCACACACACACAAGTATCAATCAAGGCTAGAAAGAAGGTTAGGCTAAAGGTATGGAAGCTACTTGGATTAACAAGAGTGATACAATGAGAAAAGAAAATCCAAGAATGTGTATTTTATCCATGAGTTCAAATTCAATGCATTAAGCTTGATAATTATAAGTCAAAATTAAGTTCTAATAAGCAAGGAAAAACATCAAATCACAACAAGCTTCAATCAAGGCAAGAATGTCGAATTAAGAATGCAAATCATGGATTGATCTTACTTTTCAAACAAGCTCGAATGCAACAAACAACTAGCAACTTGGGCATTGAACTTAACCAAAAGGATCAACAAGCTACACAAGGCAATTTCATCATTGTTCCCAATGCATATGAGGTGCAATCTACATGTTCCTAAAACATTCTAGAATGTAAATGCAATCTAACATGCTTGTTTTTGAAAAGATTTTTGAAAATTTTTTTTATGCAAGTGAGAACTACGAAATGTATAAAGAAGACTCAAATAAAGAAAACAAAACAAATAAAAACAATGTCAAATACTACCCTCTCCCCCAGACTTACTTCTCACTGTCCCGGTGGGAACATAATCCAAGGAAAAAGGTAAACAAAAATGCATAATTAAAACAATAAAAAAAAAACTATGTACAAAAGGTAGGGGATTGGTACCATTTAGTTTGGAGAGTCTCTTCCCCAAGGGGGAGAGTATGAGCCGCGATCCTCGTCGGCTTTGTCTCGGTGAGTTCGGCTTTCTTCATCGGAGATGTATCCAGAGTAGAGAGTGGAGGGTCTCGGAGTTGACTGAGCTACTCGAGCTTGGCATGGGAAGAAGTGTCAGAAGACCTCCAATTGTCGCAAAATTGTCTCATCCTCCGGTCCCTCAAAGGTTATGTTGAGGAAAGATCTCAAGGTTGTTTTGTGAGGTCGATGCAGCTTTAGGTGTTAAAATTACCCCTCTCGGTCCGTGAAGATGTATGTATACTCATGCGGGAGTGCTCCCGAGTGGAGGTAGTCGTTGGTGCCTGGAAACAAGGGCGCAAAGTAGCTCTCCTCCGACAAGTTCATCAATGGATTTTGGAGAAGCCCTCCAAGAATCCACCCATCGTCAAATGAGCCGCAGTCATTCCACTTTTGTTTAACCGCATCGCCGCTAGTATCTTTTCAAAGATACACCCCACGTTTACATGATCTCCAACTCACTCATAGAATATAGGGCCACTCTCCGCCATCATGAAAGTCGAGAGACCTCCAAATAGTAAGCATACCTCCCTATGGGTTAGTATAGATCTCTCCTCAACCGGCCTAAAATATAACGTCTCGCTCAAGTACTTCACAGCCAATCTTATTGTTGGGTTTCAGATTGAGTCCACATATGGTCCATCATTCACCTTTCCCGAAGCTATTGTTCTCCAAAAGCTTCCTTTACATTGGAACTCGGGAAAGTCGACCTCCGAGCCATATGGAAAGCGGAAAATGGTGCATATCTCGCGGATAGTAACCCGGAACCATCTATGGTTGAGCTCGAAAGTGATGTAGCCTTTGTCGGGGTGCGGATTCTCCGGATCATTATACACTAACCTCACCGATTGGAAGAAGTATTGGGCGTGTGCGGAAGTCATGTATTGTTTGTGACGAATAAACCCGCTCAAGCTCATGTTTATGAACATTTGGCGCATGTCGTCGATGAGGCCTAGTCTTTTAAGCAACTCGTCCTTAAACTCTTGAGGCTCGACCCATGCTTCTCCGGTGATGATTTCTTGTTGAGGCCTTTATGATTCACCTCCATATCCTCCGCGTCGGATTGCTCCCCTTGTTCTTTGGTGTGATGTATCGCCTTCATATCCCCCGCGTCGGATTGTTGTTCTTGTTCTTGGTCGTGAGGTCATGGTTCCTTCAAAAAGTGTAAGGTCATGGTTCCTTCAAAAAGTGCACAAACATTCACGTTAAACCAAGTATTCAATAAGGATTTTCTTTCAATTTACAAGTATCAATCCTATCTAACAAGGGTTGACCAATCTCATAAAACCAATGCAACTTAAAAAGACCAAGTATCTAATCTTTTCAAGCTCAACAATCAATTCTCCTCAAAGACCATAACTTTTCTAATGCATTTTAGCAATTCAAAACATTGGCTAAGTGATTCTCATGAGACTAATTAAGAATTTTTTTTTAAGTATTTACCACTCTAGAGCTTGTCTAAGCATGAGGGGTTCAAGAGACAAGAGAATCATTCATTATTTCATTTTTCCCCAAATTTCACACTATTTTTCCCTAAATTTCAAAGGTCTTCCACTTTGCTCCGGTTCTCTAGAACATCCTTCACAAAATTCACTTGTTTCGGAAAGCCATACAAGTTCTCCATCCTAGGAAGAGGAGCTCCTATCTCACTCATGTTAGCTTTGAACTGAGAAAGCACCTTCTTTTGTGCTTTGGTGAGGAACCTTCCCGGAAATGGAATCGGGAGAACATAAGGAGGAGGCTCGACAGCTTACCTCTTGCTACCTTCATCCTCTATGGGCTTTTCCTTCTTGACATCAAGTGCTTGCTTGGTAGCTTCCCTTAGCATGCTCTTCCACTCCTCTTCCTTTCTTCTAGCTTCAATCTTTTCGAACTCTACCTTTGTGACTGCAGTAACCAGCTCGATGTTCCCTTCTTCATCCTTAACTAACACTTCTTTTCCCAAAGGCGGATCCTCTTTCGAAACAACAAACTGCTTCTCTACCTCTTGTTTCCAATTAGACCTCTAAGCAACCTTGCAATCTCCTTGACAGCTTTATCTTTTTCTTCTTTAGTCGAGATTATATTGCAATAGTCCTTAGGATTTACCTTGGGTTTTCCGGTCAGCTTACCCGAAGGCCTTTGACTTGTGGAGGCAAATTGAACCATTTGATTTTTCAGAGACTTCACTTGTGAAGTGATGCCATTTATCCTTCCTTGGAGCTCATTGTATCCACGGTCCATCTTGGTATTCACTTCCACAAACTGTCTATTCATATCCACTTATTCCTTGGCATGAATTTTCATTAATTGAGCAAGCATGTTCTTCACCTCCGAGTCGGGAGATGGTTTCTTTTGCTGGAACAGTTGTCCTTGTTGATTATTCCCTTGGTAAGGAGGCTTTACATACCCTTGTTGATTGCCATAATTCATTTGTTGGAATTTTTTCCCTTGTTGTGGCTTTAAATGGTACACTTGGTCTTGTAGATTCTCCACATTATTACTCCTATATGAGAGATTGTTGTTTCCATAATTTCGATTCCCATACCCTCCTTGGTAATTCCCATTGTTTCCAACAAAGTTCACCTCTTCTTGGACAGCCACTCCTTCTTCATATACCTCTTCTTGATTATCATGTTGACTCATGTCACATTCACCAACAAAGTTAATAGCTTTTTGTCCCACAAGGAAAATCTTGTCGAGCTTGTCAATCTTATCGCTCAACTCCTTTATCTTTTGTGCACCTATGCCCGGTTCCTTCACACTTTGGTTATAGTCTCCTCCATAACAAGTATCACTTTGAGCGAGATTCACCACTAGTCTTTCTCCTTGGGTTGCTGTTAGATTAGCGAAACACCCATTGCTAGCGGTGTCTAGTGCTCTTCTCACGGTCTCATTCACTCCACGGTAGAAAATCCCAAAAGGGTCTCTCTTGATACTCCATAGTGAGGGCAGCTTCTAGTGTAACCTTTCAACCTTTTCCATCCCTCATGTAGACTCTCTTGAGGTCCTTGCTTGAAGCTAGTGATATCATTGCGAAGTTTTACCGTCTTTTGCTTGGGGAAAAACTTGGTGATGAACTCTCTTTTGATATTTTCCCAAGTAGACACAAGATCAGAGAGTATGTTCTTCTCCCATTGAGAAGCAATGTTTCCCAAAGAGAAAGGGAATATTATCATCTTGATTGAATCCTCCGGGACTCCATTGATTCTTACAATCCTACAAAGCCTCTCAAATTGATCCAAGTGATCAAGAGCATCCTCCAATGGTAGACCATTGTACCTATGGTTCTGAACCATATTAATCAAACTAGACTTCACCTCAAAGTTATGAGTGTTGATTGGGGGAGTAGAAATCCCAAGTCTAGCCTCTCTCAAGTCCGGTTCGTCAAAAGCCCTTATAGGTCTCTCCACCGGGTCTTGGCATGGAGGAGTTGGAGGCGGATCATGTAATCCTTCAACTCTGTTACCATGATCGTCTCTACTGGCTCCTTCTCCATGAAGTACTTCTGGTGGATCAGTTCCCACATTCGCCATTCCTAGCCGAATCAAGTGATCCTCTCTTTCCCTAGCTCTTCTTTCCCTCGCTACTCGCCTACACTCTTTCTCAAGCTGATCCAAATCCAAATCGCTATCAAAAACTGGTATTTGGCGACTTCGAAGTTGAATACACCTTAATCAAGAGCAGAGCAAACACAAGAAAAGAAGTTAGTAACAAAGTAAAACAGAAACTTTAGTTGTAAATCTATCCAAATCTTAAAGGCTAATTGCATAAACTCCCCGGTAACAACGCCAATTTGATGTTTGCTTTTTAAACAACCAAATAAATACAACAAATGCAAACAACTATGATATTGTAGAACTTGAGGTTTGAATCCACAGAGAACTTAGAACTAACACGATAAGATTCCAAGGAATCAAGTTGAGATAAAGAAGACAATAAATTGGGTTTTCAAACAACTTAATGAAAGCAAGCAAACTAAAAACAGGACAAGCTATAAACGATTTAAAAGAAGTGGATCTAGGGATAGGTAATCGATCTAGTGGGATGTTTTTCATACCATCAAGGTTACTAGTTGATCAAGCTAGACCTAGCATTAAGAACATTAAGTGGAGGATCGACAGATCTAACAACCTAGCATCAAGAATCATTCATTAAACCCTTAAATCTACCTACCTTTCAACCCATTAGGTGACTACTCACACATATTCAAATAAAACTCAACATGAACAACAAACAAACCCATAATGAAAAGAGAAAAGAGGAAAGGGTTAAGAAGAAACTCTTTTTGATTGATGAAACAGAGAAATGCTAATAAATTCATCCAAGATTCTTCTGTTCTTCCTCAAATCTCAAGTCTCTCAAGCAAGATCCAAAGGATAAAGATTTGAAAAACTACTCAAAGGAAAAAATGTAAGTTGTGTCTCTCTAAAATCCAGAGAGTTTTGGGCTTTTATATTGTTGCCAAGAAACCCTAAAAACAAACTTGGTCAACCCGAGACAAACCAGGATTAACTCAACTTAAAATGAAATAAAAGACCTTCACGGCCTGTGACCGGTCGGTCGCTGTCTCGGCTCGGTCAGTCGCTGGGTTTTGGATTGTGCCTCTTCGCTCGGGTCCGGCCGATCGCGTCTTAGCCTCGGCTGATCTTCATTGAGGTCAGGCCGGTCGCAAGAGCGAACGTCGAATCATGCAACAATGTCGGGCCGATCATCTCTCGGGTTCGGCTGGTCATGATCCGTCCTCGGCTGGTCGAGCCGTGAGTGGCCGGTCTCGGCTTGAGTCTGGCCAGTCGCGGGCCGCGGCTTCTTCTCTAGTTTTTGGTTTGGTCCTTCTCTTGTTTCTTCTCCCTTCTTCAACTTTACAACTCCATGTTCCACTCATTTTCTTCATTCCATCCTCCACTCTTGTCCTCTTGAAAGTGTTTTGGCTCATCTCCATCACCATTGATCTCCAATCCACCTAAATAAGATACAAAAACATAAAATATATGACTCTCTAGTTCTAAGACTCTAAGTGATGATATGAATGCAAAACTACACTAAAATGAGTAAACATGAGACCTAGCTAATGCAAAATGATTTAGAAAATGTATGATAATGAAGCTATTTATAGTGTACATAACAAACGAGGATGCACTCCGCAATGGGCCTCCTTTTTTCTCATGATTTCCCGAAATTTCATTGAATTCTCCTACTACAAGCCATGGTTTATCTCGAACAATTCTGAAGCGGGTAAGTCTTTCCCATACATAGTCCCTCATGCTATTATTCGGTTCTCCATATATAAATGTTATAAAAGAACTATGACCTTGTAATTCGAGTTTAATATCAATCATTCGATTATCTTTGTAATTTACCGATACTGTATAATTGTCTGTGAAAAATAGAGTTAAACCTCCACTCAGACCCCTTGGTTCCACTGTAATTAAATTTTCGTAACCTAAGTAAGACTGAATTTTTCGTAGAAAATGTTCTCCTTTTTTGTTCATTCTATGTACTGAGGTACTTATTCAGAATCTGAAGCAAAGGGAAGCACAAAAACTTTTAGCAGGAATAACAATAGCAAAAGAGAGTCCAAAAATTTCTCATCTTTTATTTGATGATGATAGTCTTTTCTTCTGCAAAGCAAACAAAAAGGAGGCAACAACCATATTAGGAATCATAAAGGACTATGAGAAGGTTTCAGGACAAAACATGAATTTTAATAAATATTCAATTCAGTTTGGACATTCAGTCCAATAGGATCTCAAATCTGAAATCCATAATATTTTGGAGATTCAGAATCTTGAAGGTATGGGTACATACCTTGGACTTTCAGAAAGTAAGGAGGCAGCAAAAACAAAAAAATTTTGCGTTTGTGAAACAGAAACTACAGGATAGGGTAAATAGCTTGTCTTCAAAAATTTTATCTAAAGGGGGAAAGGAGATCTTAATCAAATCAGTTTTAATAGCATTACCTACATATGTAATGTCCTGTTATCGACTACCAAAGACGGTTATTATGACTTTAAATTCAGCCATTGCTAAGTTTTGGTGGAGCAAATAGGAATCCACAAGGGGAATTTAGTAGATTAAATGGCGGAATCTATGCAAGGGTAAAAATGAAGGAGGATTGAGATTGAGAACCTTGGAGGATTTCAATACTGCCATTCTCTCAAAACAGCTGTGGCGGATTATCGAGAGGCCTGATTCTATACTTTCAAAGGTTTTAAAAGGACGTTAGTTTAGAGATACAGATGTGATGCACCCCAACAAAGTATACAACCCTTCATATGGGTGGTGGAGCATTGCCTCAACCAGATCTCTGATGAGTAAAGGATTTGATAAAATGAATTGGAGATGGAGAAAATATATCAGTATGGAATGATCCTTGGATACCATATATTATGCCACGTCCACCTTCGGGGCAAGGGCCAAATATATATCATGATTTAACTGTTAGCCAACTAATTGACCCAGACACTAGACTCTGGATAATGGCCCTAATAAATCAGTTTATGATACCTCAGGATGCGCGCATAATTCTTGGAATTCACTTATCGAGAACTCCAAAGAGGATATTGGGTTGAATCTAAGAATTCAACATTACATTTAGGCACTTATGGTCCTAATATTCAAGCCCTTCGGGAATTCGCCTAGAAACTAAAATGTCCGTCAAAGTTGAAACATTTTATTTGGCAAACACTATCTAGGTGTGTGGCAGTCAAAAAGAATTTACAACACAGAGGGATAAATTGTGATTCTTGGTGTTCGCGGTGTGGCTTGGATGGGGAGACGATCAACCATGTATTGTTTGAATGCCCCTATGCTTTTCAATCTTGGGCAGTGTCCAAGATTCCATTAGCCAATGGAGTTTTTCCAGGTCCCTCATTATTTGCTAACATGGACTTCCTATTTTGGAGGCTTCCAGGAATAGTGGATAAATCGAGTTTTCCATGGATACTTTAGTATCTTTGGAAGGCGAGAAATGATAAAGTTTTCTCGAATATAGATAGAGATCCAATCGAAATAGTATGACTAGCTGAATCAGAGGCGGACTTATGGTTTCAGGTCCAAGGTGAGGTCCAAGTGAAATCATTTTTCAGCGAAGTCACGAGCGATTTATCTCTCCCTTTGACGGAGAATCCAGAATTCTCGGGTTACATGTGTTTTGTGGATGGTTCATGGAAAAATTCTGAGTCTTTCTTGGGGATGGGCTGGATTTGCTTCCTAGATGCAACTGACGGTCTTTGTATGGGCGCTCAAGGTGTTCGTCGGACTCTCTCCGCTCTATATTCTGAAGTTGAAGCGCTTCTCTGGGCTATGACATGTTTGATTGAGATGGACAAACTCAAGGTGGTGATTGCTACACACTGTTCAGACATCCTGACGATGGTGGCTTACAAAGTTTGTTTTGTGTTTTCTCCATTTCATGTATACCTCGTTCTTTAAATTATCGTGTTGATCTCCTTGCCCGCAGTGTTAGCGGCTTGTCGAGGACTTTAACGTTTGTATCTTCACCACCCAGCTGGTTCCCAGATTTAATATGAAGTAATATAAGTTGATAAAAAAAAACTAGGATCTTGAACAAAAGCTCGTCAGAAAGATTACTTATATAATCTTGAATATCATCAATAGGAAAGAGAGTATTAATTTTTTTCTCATTTTTGAATGTAAAAGAAAAATGAATTTACATCAAGTACAAAATATTTTTGCTATCCAAAATTAATCTCATGTATTACCTCGTAATTAATTACCATGAACAATATATAAACTTTGTCACGTATCTTTTTCTATTACATGTGAAAGAATCTAAACTAAAAAAATTCTCCTATTTTCATTCCTCTCCTTTAAACAATCCCAAATAATGGTGAATTCACATTCATCTGATGATGAAAATGTCATTGTTGATCATGTTAATGATACTCAAGATTAAATTAGTAATCTCCTTAACGAGCTTTTGTTCAAGATCTTAATAAATCTTCGCTTAGATGAATCTGTAAGAACAATTGTGCTATTAAAACGTTGGTTGAGCCTTTGAAATGAAAATTGAAGACAAGTGTAATCATATCAAATATTCTCTTTTGTTTTGTTGTCTTTTTAATTTTCTATTTCGACTTTGTTTCCC
>WJSH01007555.1:27380-52821 GCA_009757365.2 Lepidium campestre | reverse complement strand
ATCCAAATTGTTGAAAAAAAAAAAAAAAAAAAAGTTGTATTGATTTAACTTTTGTTCTTTCGATTTTTCTGTTTTCTCTTTTCAACATCTCTTACGCTATTTCTTCTGTTTCCCAGTCCTAACATTTGGATTGTGTCAGGCTTAAGTTACATTTTTGGAATTTGTGGAGTACTCAACATACGTAATACTTTCAGACTCACCGCTACAAATATGGATGCAAACTAATAAAAGTAAATTAATATTTCTTTATTTATAAAGAAAAAGAATTTGCTAAAGAATATTTACAAAATGTTACAAAATGCTTTCATGTAGTAATAATATGTAGAATAAAATAAAAAATAAAAAAGATAAGAGGAAATAAGAAAATGACAAATAAACAAAAGAAACTTGTAAGCTTTTGTTTTTTTTTATATTCAAAAAGTTCCGGACCGAAATCCATACCTTTTTTGGATCAGGGATAAGAATCGGTTGTTTAATCCCTTCCCTGCCATTGCTGAGACTGGAACATGACACCTCTCACCTTGTGAGAAAGATGTTACCCCAAGGTAAGAATAATGAACGAAAAAATAATTTATTTAGTTTTTCTATTAGAAAATATAAAAAGAGGAAGAATGAACACACAGATTCAAAAAGAAATACAATGAAATATAGCTATAGTAGTGTCTGAATTCGTTAATTAAGCAAACATTCAAAAGAGTATCACAAAACAAATCTTTATTTATAAAAATGTCTACACACACAAAACTTTTCCTAAAATTTAAATCAGATAGAAATCATGACATTCGTTTCGAAAATAACTTCTCAAGTTCAATATAGACAATTGCATATTTACATACACTCTACGCAATAACACATTTATGTGACTAAATTCAATTTATAAACAAGATACTCATAGACACATACACACATTATGTATATGTGATAATGTTTTATCTTAACTTTAACTTTATACATTATAAGTAATTATTTTACGTGACACCAAACACTTGTAACACAATTCCTTCCTAAAATTAACATTCAAACAGTCGTTCTCAAAGCTATTGCTTTATGATGTTCATCACTCTCTCCATTTCTAACACACGCTTCAAATTACACTTTCGAACACATGCTTTGGGCTTTTATTGGGTCTTACTTTGGGCTTCATCTTTTGTTTTCAACATACTTTGGGCTTTTATTAAGGCAGACCCCAATTTATTTGTTTACTAATTTTTCTTACTAACTAATTTACTTTTCCATGATATATTTTTGTCCACGCAATTGGCTTCTTTCACTGATAGTAGAATTCAATCCGCGTTATAGCACAAGATTTGATTGTTTTTATGAAAAAACTAGATAATATTTAATTATGTACTATTATTATTCATTTGCTTCTTTATACATATTAGATATAGCAAGTTTAGCTCTTATATCATTATTATTGGTTTGTTTCTTTATACATATTTGATATAACAAGTTTAGCTCTGAGCATAAAATAATATATATGAAATCTGAACCGAAATCGACTCGAATTATAAGAACTAAATCCGACAAAATACCCCAATGGGTCCTAAATCTATGTACCCGAAAAACCTAAGCCCGTACCGAAACCAAATAAAGAACCAAATGGGTACCCGATATATTTTTTGTTAAAGTTTAGCTTTTTAGAGTTTTTCTATTAAATCTTTATTGATTTTGAATTTCTATATAAAAATACCTGAACCCGAACTCGATTTATACCAAACCAAAACCGATCCAAAAAATAAAATTACCCGAATAAGTCTTAGATCAAAAGAACTAAAAACCCGAATTAGAGTAACCGAACCCGACAAAATACCATAATGGGTCCTAAATTTATATACTCAAAAAATCAAACCCAATCTCAAACCAAATCAAGAACCGAATTTGTACCAAATATATTTTTATTAAATTGTAGCTTTTTAGAGTTTTTTCTATTAAATTTTTTTTTAATTTTGAATTTTTATATTAAAATTCATAATAAAGTCAACCTTAAACCTATTGGGTAGTTATGAACCATAATATAATTGTATCCTATAGGTAAATTTTTTATATAAAAATTTATAATAAAGCCAACATTAATCATATTTTTAAGGGTAGTTATGAACCCAAACCTGCACCATAACCAAATCAAGAACCGAATGAGTACCCGATATCTTTATATATTAAAGCAGAAGTTATTTTCATTTTGGACTTCAGTTTACGTGTTATAAACTGTAAGATAAAATTAACCTAGGGTTCATAACAACCCTTAAAAGTAGGCCTAAGGTTGCTTTATTATAAATTTGATATAAAAAATTAAAATTAATAAAGATTTAATAGAAAAAACTACAATTTAATAAAAACATATCGGGTAAAAATTTGGTTCTTGATTTGGTTCAGATTTGAGTATGATTTTTCGGGTACATAGATTTATGACCTATTATGATATTTTGTCGGGTTCGGTTTGAGTTTGATTTCTCTAATTCGGATTTTTTGTTCTTTTGATTTAAGACTTATTCGAGTATTTTTATTTTTTGGATTGGTTTCGGTTTGGTATAGATTGAGTTCGAGTTCGGGTTCATGTACGGGTTTGAGTTCATAACTACCCTTAAAAATAGGCATAAGATTGGCTTTATTTTAATTTTTTATATAAAAATTCAACTATATAATAAAATTAACTTATGATTCATAACTACCTTAAATATAGGTTTAAGGTTGGTTTTATTATAAAATTTTATATAAAAACTCAAAATTAATAAAGATTTAATAGAAAAAACTCTAAACAAAACTGTGGTTCCCACTTCCATCTCTCTCTCATTATCGAATCGAATGTTTTGCCCCTACATTGATTTTTAAAAAATATAGCAAGATAACATATGTAAGGGTATAAACACGTTATCAAGGTAAATGTAGATGTCTTACCTTGAAAGTTGTGTGAACAAAAGGAAACATGGTAACAACGTTAGCAAGGTAACATGTTAGGAAATTGGTTTAGAATGGTAAAAACGTGAACAAAATGAAACATGGTAACAACATTAGCAAGGTAACATGCTAGGAAATTGGTTTAGAATGGTAAAAACGTGAACAAAAGGAAATATGGTAACAACATTAGCAAGGTAACATGCTAGGAAATTTGTTTAAAATGTTAAAAATGTGAACAAAAAGAAACATGGTAACAATGTTAGCAAGGTAACATGCTAGGAAATTAGTTTAGAATAGTAAAAACGTGAACACAATGAAACATGGTAACAAAGTTAGCAAGGTAACATATTGAAGAAATTGGTTTATAATGGTAAAAACGTTAACGAGCTAACATGCTGAGTAGGGGTATTTTGGTCCGGTTTTTATGTACAGTTACCTACTTTTGTTAAATTTGTCATTTCCTTAGTTATTTACCAAATCATGTATATTGAGTGAATTTACCCTTTAATAAAACTATATCAGGTACAAATTCGGTTTTTGATTTAGTCCATGATTTGGTTTAGTTTTCTGGGTACATAGATTTAAGATATATTCTGGTATTTTGTCGGATTTGCTTCGGTTTTGGTGCCTCTAATTCGGGTTTTTGGTTCTTTTGATTTACGACTAATTCGGGTATTCTTATTTTTTGGATCAGTTTTGGTTCGGTATAGATCGAGTTCGAGTATTTTTATATAGAAATTCAAAATTAATAAAGATTTAATAGAAAAAACTCTAAAAAGCTAAACTTTAACAAAATAATATATCGAGTACTCATTTGGTTCTTGATTTAGTTCTGGTACGGCTTTGGGTTCGGGTTTTTGGCTACATAGATTTATAACCCATTTGAGTATTTTGTCAGGTTCGGTTCGGGTTTTGGATATCGGATTTTATGCTCAGCATAAACTTGCTATATCAAATATATATAAAGGAACAAACGAATAATAATGATACAAAATTAAGTATGTATAGAAAATTATTGATACATAATTAAATATTATTTAGGTTTTTTTTTCATAAAAAACAATCAAATCTCGCGCTATAGCGTGGGTTGAATCCTAGTATTTTGTTAAAGTTTAGATTTTAAGAGTTTTTTCTATGAAAGCTTTATTAATGTTGAATTTTTGTATAAAAATACCCGAATCTAAACTCGATCTATACTAAACCGAAACTAATCCAAAAATTAAAAATACCCGAATAAGTTTTAAATTAAAAGAACAAAAAACCTGAATTAGAGAAACCAAACCTAAACCAAACCCGACAAAATATTATAATGGGTCCTAAATCTATGTATCTGAAAAACCAAATCCAAACTTGAACCGAATCAAGAACCGAATTTGTAGCCGATATATTTTTATTAAATTATATTTTTAAGAGGTTTTTTTATTAAATCTCTATTAATGTTGAATTTTTATATAAAATTTTATAATAAAATCAAGCCTATTTTAAAGGTAATTATGAACTATAAGTTAATTATATTATATAGTTTATAACACCTATAATTAAGTGCAAAAAAAAGAATTCTGCTTTAATAGATACTCATAAAAATTATTGAGTTGACAAAAAGTTTTTTTTTCTTAAACCGGTAAGATCGAATTCTTTTAGAAACAAAGACAGCGAATTCACGTAACTCCCTCGAACAACTACAAACCAAACAAACCATAAAATGATAAAATTTCTAAATCAAAATAAAAGTAAAGAGTGGGCAGAAAAAGGGAGAGTCATCATCCATTGCTTTCAATTAGGGCCAGGAAAAATATACTTTTTTATAAGGCAGAATTTTTCCTTTAGTCATTTTCATTTGTTATCTATATCAATTTGATTGTAACATGTTTGATAATATAGTAATTTTAATAAGTAAGATATATTAATAACAACTAGTATTTATTAGGACATACTATCATAGAAAACCTAACTTTTCTTTCTGCAAAAGCGCTTCATCTCTTATGATCTCCTTTTTCGGCGGTCGGATTCTCTTACTATCGCTGGAAAAGAGACCCCCAAGGTTTAAACTCTCTCTCCCACACAGTTTCTTCCTGTAGATCAAGCCCACGCTCATTCTCTAGTCCTTCTTCCTCTGTCTGTTGTTGAGTTTTTTTGGTGATTCCACCGCGTTTTCTTTAGCCATTAGCCAATGCATCAGTGACTCATTACCCCTACCTTGTTCTTGCTTGAGGACAACGGTTTTAAGGTTTGAAGAGTGAAAATCACCGATGATCCGTGCCTTTGTTGGGTGAGCTTCGTCGGGTCGCCGCCGGTGATTCTAGGTGAGTACCAACCATGTTTCTTCCCTCTTCCGATTCGTTGTATCTACTGCCTAAAGATTGGCTCGAGGACTGCTGGGTCTTGGTCGGTTAAGTCAACGGTTTAGATTTAGGTTAGTTTAAGTTGAGTTTCTAGTTTCGGCAGTGGATAAGATAGTCTCCAGTTTAGTTAGTGTTGGTTCTTCAGGTTAAAATTGTGTTCGTTCCTCTCCATCTTATGTTTTTTCCTGTTTAAGTTCTCGACTCAGTTTCTCTAGAGATGATTGTCTCGTCGGTTGTAGATGGTCTCGCCTTTGTTTGGATCTCTTCTTTGTCTCTCTGGTCAGGTTTTCTTCCTCCTCCT
Source organism: Lepidium campestre (assembly GCA_009757365.2). Taxonomy (NCBI): domain Eukaryota; kingdom Viridiplantae; phylum Streptophyta; class Magnoliopsida; order Brassicales; family Brassicaceae; genus Lepidium; species Lepidium campestre. Next base: position 47,280 of record WJSH01007555.1, on the reverse strand, counting down.
ACCGTAGAGTTCAAGTGGTGGCTCGGCTCTCGGAATCATTCAGACTGCTTCATTTTTGATGGCTCTCTTTTCTTCCTCCAGCCTTCTCTTTGAAACGGTTTGTTTATGCACGAAGTGCTATGAGGTATTTCTCTTCTTCATCTGATGGGTTAATTGTCTGAAAAGGATGCATCCAAGCTTCTAGATGGGTGCATATGCTTGGAGTTTTGGGTTTATTGTGGCTCACTTTTTCGTATGTCTTTCTACCTTCTCTTCTATTTCAAATGATGAAATGAAATCAGCTTCATGCAATATGCTTCTCTTAGTATCTAGTATGCCTTGGTTCTCTTCTTTTTCAGCTTAAATTGCCTCTGTTTAGCTGAGTTTTTGTTTAGAGAAAGATTCCAGAGTTAGTGGTTTGAGTAGTTGGCAGGATCTGGATCTATTGTTTTGTCACCTCGGCTGCTCTTTGGTTTGTCTCAAAGGTCTGGTTGGTCAGTTGGTGGCTTGATTTTGAAGATTGGAGAATCTCTATGAGCTAGGTTTGGTTCTCTTGTCTGTGTTTCGTCTTCTGCCTCGGTTGGTTGGTTGTCGTCACGGCAAAAGGGTCTTGCTTCCATTTTGGTTATAGCCTCCATCTCCTTGACTGAGTGATCGACCTCCTCTTCTCCTTTTAATAGAAAAAATTTTACAAAAAAAAAAAAATTAGTATTTATTAGAATTAAAAATTATAAAAGTAAGATTTTATTGTTGTTGTCTATTCAAAACTTTACAACATAATCTTGTGTTTTTATTGAATATTAAATTTTAATCCGTGTTGGAACACATGATAATATTTTTAAAAGTTATTTTATATTTTAAAAGTATATAATAAATTTTATATTAGGAATATCAAATAAACTAGTTTGTTATTCTTTGATTATAAAAAAAGAAGAAGAAGTCATTGCTGATGAATAGTTCATGAGGATACAAAGCTTGAGTTTTAAATTTATTACACTATTTGTTTTTATTTTTATTCATTTTTATTGTGGCGGCAGTTTGTTTAAACTGTTTTTGAAAGATATATATTTCTTATTATTATCTCTAGTCATTATCAATTAGAAAGCTGATGATTCGGGTTTATGTTTTAAAAAGGAATCATTGAGCCATCAATTCGTTTAGTTCTTTTTTCGAGTAATGTGATCATTTATTAATTAATTATTATCAACTTTAATTAACAAATCATTACGTAACAACTATGTAGCAATCATTGAGTATTGTTTGGTTTCTTTTGGTTGAAGAAATTATTGGAAATGTTATTAACTATACCAAGACTTTGGCTCTTTCTCCAACTACTTGATTTTACTATTTTAGGAGAATCCTATTAAATAATCACATTTTCATTATATCTACAATCTTATATATTCATCAATTTGTTTTTACAAATCTATATTTTAATATTTTTTTTTGTCAACAAATGAATCGATAAAACTCGATCTATAACTCAAATTCATCTCTAAAATCTTATATTAATTATCACATGACCGAGAATAGGTGGGCAAGTGGTAGTGCTCTCTTTAAAAATTCTCGGCACCAAGGTTCGAACTTTCTACCTGCAATATTAGGAGAAGGATTAAAGACCATTATGCCTGTTGACAAAAATTTTTTTTTACCACATGTAGTGGAGTGGAGTTGACTCAAGATGACTAAATCATTAACTAGTAGTATTTTCATATTTAACTACCGGGTTGAGAAGAGTTCGACATTATTTAGTAATACAATAAAACCTCTATAAATTAATAATGGTGGGACTTTGAAAAATTATTAATTTAGAGAAGTATTAATTTATCCATAAATTAATATTATTAATTTATAGAAAATTCTGTAAAAAATACAAATATTTGTAAATGTAAAATACGAAAATTTATTTATAGCACATATTCAGAAATTCAGACTTAACTATCCGGATGAAAATAATACATGTTTAGAAATGATACATTATTAATTTATGGTATTATTGAGACTATATTTTTATATAGGGGTTTCAAAATAATTATTATCTTATTAATTTATTAAATTTGAACAAATTTTACACTCGCCCGACTTGAGACCAAATAATTTTATTCATTTAAAGAGGTTATTAATTTATTGAGTATTAATTTATGAAGGTTCCACTGTATTTTCATATTGGCTTTGTAAAAACAATGCTCAATTTTAAACTTTTTTTTTTATTTGTTCCAATATTAAATTAACTTGGTGCATTTCGTGAATGAAATCGATTCAATTTTCACAAGAATTCAAAATTCACAAGAATTCAAAATTCACAACTAGGGAACGGTGTCATAGTAAGAAACTAAGCATATAGTAATGGTTACTTCATATTCTTTCAAATTATTATATATTCATTTCATTTTATTTTAGTAATTATTGGATGAATGAGGAGTAACAAATATTTTCAGGTCTTATCTTTTATTTTTGACTAAATTCTCTAATTCTAAGTTTTGCAGACCAAGTTATTGGATATGCATCCTTTCAAATCGTATAAAATCGGGGTCAGCATTATAGTTATTAAAATTTTATATTATCTTAGTGATTTTGTTTGTTTTAGTTTATTTATTTATTATTTTATTTTTGTTATATCTGAACGTAGACCATTTATTAATTAATGAGTAATAACAAAAGATGACGTTTTGTTTAAAGACGTGTTATCATCTTAAAATTTTTGTTTTAATTATGAATTCTTCTCACTGTATTAGTTAGGATGATTTATGTAATAATTCTGGTATCAGAAATTTGATCCATTTTCACTCTAATTGGTAGATTAAAATTTTTTTTAAGGAATGATATTTATGCTATAAATTGGACTTTGTTTAAAACAAAAAAAAATATTGGTATTTAAGCGGAACTTAGAGGATAAGATTTTTTAAGCAATGGTGCATCTATCGGATTCATTGAAACCACCATAGTTCGTAAGAATCAAAGATGCATCACAATTTTCTTGAACTAATACATCTGCCTGGATTATTAAAATATCCCACATCGGTTTGTGATTCTCGAAAAGTTTGAGTTTTTTCAGTAGTCTCTTGGCTAGCAATTTAAGTTTTCATTCCATTGAAAGCAGTCACTGGGTCAAAGAAATTAGAGCAACTGATGTTACAAGCAGTGGAGTCAGCTAACTTATGTTTGGCTTATGCCATTTGGTTTTGTTTTTTCGGACTTTCATCTTCACCTTATGATCCATCCACTTCTGTTTGGATGTGAAGTTTTATCTTTGTCTGTTTTTGGTGTAGTGCTTTTATTTTCACGTATTTACAGATTTTTTTACCAGAGTTTTCAATTAGCATCATAAATTAATAATTATAAATCTTAAATATACATAATTAAATATATTTTGTAAAATATAACTTTAGTTTTATTTACTTTTATATATATATATATATATATATATATTTGTATTTTTTAATGTGAAATCTCAATTGATTATATTTTAGAAATTTTGGCCGCCGGTATCGGACCTGATCCAACCACCTATCCTCTTTCCTTCTTCCTCTTCTTCTTCTTCCTTTTCTCTTTCTTCTTGTTCGCATGTTCGTTGGTTTTTTCCCAAAAACGTTTTCTCCTTCCATCTTCTCAGAGATCATCAAGTAGGAGAGAAGGTTTTCTCTTCCTTTCGTCAGGTGTTTATTTCAAAGTGGAGCTCGTCGCTGGCTCCCATCTTCAAAATTTGTTCGTCGGTCACATATTGGTGAGAACCTCTCCATCATTTTCTTGGCGAGAACCTCTCCGTCGTTCTCCTGATGAGAACCTCCTGGCGAGAACCTCTCTGTCGCTCTCCTAACAAGATCCTCTTCCGAAAAAGTTTCCTTTATCGAGAACTAATCCGCCGGTATCACGGTGGCGAGAAAATTTTCAAGCAGAAGCATACTCTATTCGTCTATATCATCTTCGGCGAGCTCCTTTCAACTTTCATCTGATTCCAAACCGGAGCTTCAAGGCATGAACTTGATGAAACCTTCTGTCGTGGTGAAACCTCCCGCGATGCTCTCCCCAAGATCTACCTCTTCGTCAACACAAACCTTCTCCTGGGAGGAGCTGCCGATCTCTGCAAGGAGTCTTGACATAGCCGAGCTTGAACTTCATCTCCTCCGGTCTCTATTTCTGGCTCGGGGTAGCTAGGGAAACACCTCCAAACTTGAGGCACGTTGATCAATACACGCATTTTAGGGTAACACATCAAACTAAAGACAAATGGGCCCATCCTCTTTTGTGTGGCAGGCTCATTTTGAGTTCTACAGCTCACTGGTGCTTTTCATTTATCTGATGGACCTTATGAGGCTTCCATCACCCTAGTGGACTCTAAGATTATGATTTTAATTCATATTTCTCTCTTTATAGGAAGATCATTCAAGTTTACTGTATGATTAAAAGCTCAGCCTGTATGGTATTAAGAGTGTTTGGATTTGTTCACCTCGTTGTATTAGCTCAAGAACGCCTAACAACCTCAGATTAAATGAAGACTTTTGTGGAATTTTTCAGTTTCAGATTGAGGACATCAAGAACTCCGCTAAGATTGCTCTTGTTTATCTCGTCAAGGATCTGATTTGCTATGTTATTTTTTATTTCCGGTTTGTAATGACAATTTTATGCCCCTGCTTTGTAATACCAATTTAATTGTCCACAAAACAAATATGTGAAATCTCACCGGAAAACATCTCTAATTTTTGGGCATCAAAAACTGGTGCTAGCTTATCAATCTGCATCCGAAAATTGTGAAGAGTTCTAGACGTGATGATTATTTCTTTACAGGTTACTGCTTTCAAATCTACTTCATTATCATTTTCAACTTCTTATCAACATTAAGGATCAAAACCAAATTTTTGAGTTACAAACTGAGTATCATATTCACATAACTTTTTACGTATTTGATTTATCACATAAAAAGAGTGTAACAATGAAAATATTGAATCAAAAACTAAAACATAATATAAGAACAACTTTGTTATTATAAAATAGGCCGTATGCCTACTTTTTTTTAAAACATTTCTGGTTGTTTTGGTAGATAGAGACGGAATTGTTAGAGCCGACGTGGCAAAATCTGACCTACTTTTTAAATATCTCTCGTTAGGTAAAATTATGTCTCGAGCAGTTATATATCTGGGACCTTGGACACAAATAAGTGTGCTGCGGTTTTTGGATATTAAACGGACCTCTCCAAAGGTAATTTTAATGTGGCCGATTTCAAAACTATTAATTTAATTCCCTCTCTGGCTACTCTTGTAGAATTCCCAAGAAATTTTTCGCTTTCTTCCGGAAGCAGATTGAAATGATTGAAGTTTTTTTATTTGGAATTTAATTTGATCTGTATTTGTTTTAATTCTGCCCTTTTTTCAAGCACTTTCTTATTCCAAATTAATACTTAAAGGGCATTTCAAGATCTTTTTTTTATTCTGTTGGAGACTCAAATGGTGGATATGCAAGCATGATAACTTATATGCTGTTCTATATCGCTATGAATCTAAGAACTTTTGACTCCTATCGGAAATAGGATTGACTACGGATTCGAGCCATAGCATATGGTTTCATAATAACAACTAAAAAAATCAAAAGAAAAATGAATATAACATTATATGAAATATGTAAATAGTAAAGTATAAGAAAATTAAAGTAAACAAATTTAAGAAATTGCTAGAAAAATGTGAACTATAATTTTTTAAATAATTTTAAACAAAATGTTTCTATAATTTTTTTACAAATATTACTGTAAATTAATAATATTAATTTATAATTTATAAATTAATTAATATCATTATAAATTAATAAATTTAAACGTTATTAATTTATTGAGGATCTACTATATATAAGCTAATATAAAAGATTGGTTAATAAGAATGTGGGTGTGGCAAAGTATTTATTTCATCTTACAACGTATATTAAGAAACTCATGACAATCAATAAAAAAATATGTAAGTAATTGTGCAATCTTTCAAAATAGCACTATGTTTTGCCAGACTAATATTTATCTCGTCGCTGGCTGCATTAACGACCTGGACACAAGAGAAATTGAGGTTTAAATAAGCTGTAAGCAGACCACATTCTCGACGAAAGTAGTTTCCAGCGAAACTTTTTAACCAGAAATCCACAACCTTCGACCATAATTTTTTTTTTTCTTTTATTGTACATGTTTTGTATTTTTGATATCTCGGATAGTTCAATCTCGCGTAGAGTATTACTTTATCCCAAACTCTTTATATCCGGAGACTAGGAAAATCAAGTGAAAACTCATGAAAATGCCACACTAAGTTGCGTCAAGTGAGGTTTGAATTTGGGTAATGTAATACTATTCTTCTAAATCTTTTTCGCTCGTTACTAGACTACTATCTTGCGAGCTTTTTATCGTACATGCTCTTAAATTATGATCATACTCCTTCCGTTTCATTTTACTTATCATTTTAAGTTGTTTTACGTAGATTAAGAAATTTTGTAAATTGACTATATTAATCTCATTAATAACATCAATTTACAATCTTAATTACAATATTTATTAGTACTACATTTATTTACAAGGTTATATTTGGAATATTTTTACAAAAGTTACATTAGAAAATTAGAAAATGAGAATGACAACTAATTTAAAACAAGAAAAAATGGCTAGAACGACAACGGAGGGAATATTATTTAAAACATTTATGAATATGATATGGATGTGCATTATAGAAATGTTGCCTTCTTATTAACCTCATAAGTCATCAGTATTCTATAACTCATTAATTATGAATATGATATGGATGTGCATTATAAACCTTCTAGAATATTCTAGACTTCAAGTTAAACTCTATTTGTATTCTCAACACCCACACACACTTGCATCCTATTTTTTTTATGGAATAACAGATAATAACAATAACAACAATCTTTCATCTTAATTAAATAAAACAATCTTTCATCTTTTTTGTTCACAAGATATTGTTTATTAAAGTGAAAAAACACAAAAATGCAACCAATGAAACAGTTAACGAAAATCAAGTTCCTCTTGGAGTCAAGTAACAATTGTTGCTGCTTAATTTTAATATCTTTTTAATCATAGATTCTACATCTATGATGAATCTTATCACAAAGATATTTAACAAAGTTAAGACTTGAGAATATGTTGGGGGTGGACCTCAACGATAGCAGAGTCGGCTCAATCAAATTATGGGCCCTGTTCTAAATTTTTTATTTATGAAAAAGGCCTTCTAAGAAAAGAAAAATCTGTAAAAGAGGGCCCCCTAAAATTATTTTTGCCTACAATATTTTAATTTTTTTTTTGTCATGTGTAATTGTACCACTTGCACACCCTCTAAACCACCCATGACGATAGGCCCACTAGGATTCACTGCGACCAAGATGGATATGGGCCCAACCACGATTCCGAGGTCGATTCCGGTGTAACGGGTCTCGACAAGGCCCACTCGATTGTACAAGTATGACACCGTATTTAATGTGCTCAGATCACGTACTCGGCGCCGCTTGACACCATCTCCTAGCAGACAAGAGGTACAGAACTGCTGTCGGCTCTGTAACAGACCAGCTCGGCGCAGAGTAGGGATCATGTCACAGACGTGAGAAGGATGTTAACCGACCTTTGTTTGACCTAGTAGTCAAAGGTTGCTCGAACATAAAAGGAGAGGAGCACTCAACGAAAAGGCATCGCTTTTTAGACCTAGAACTCGGCTAGATAGAATCTCATATTGGACCTTGGTCCCTTGTAACTCAGACCCCGGTCTCTTGTAACTCCCTTTTCCGACTTATTAATACGAAATTTTCTACCTTTCTTAACACTATACAACCGTGCTTATTCATACTCAAATAGAATACTTAAGTGTATCTTTTAATAAAAAATAAATCAAAATTGTGATTTTTTTCCAAAACTATTTTTATGCTATTTACGTAGATTTTTCGATTTAGATGTTTAATTATGTATTCTTTGAAAAAGAAAACTATAGTTTTTTTTGTCAGCTGGCCTAATAATTTCTATTACTGCAAGTAAAGAATTCGAACTTTGGTGCCTGAAGATTTGTAAAAATAACACTACCAAAAAACTATAGACTTAAATGTTAATATCTTTTGTTTCCAAAATGACCAAAATTTATTAAAAAGAGAATTAAAATTTTTGAAAATACATTACCTAGTAACCAAAATAATACAACGCGCCAATACATATTACCTAGTAATGAAAATAAACTTCAAGGTAAAACCTTTAAGTAATAAAACAATTACTGAAAATAAGAAAATAAAAGACAACATTAAATGTAAACAATTGAACACTTCACTTGTTCTTTTGATTAAAGATTGTTGTTGTTGTTGATGCTGCTGAAAGACATCTGACTGGTGGTAGAAAAATCAGTCGTCGATGGTAATTGGTAATTGTTGTAGTGATTGTTGACCATGAAAGACATGTTTGAATGCTCTCCAACATAACCCATCTGTTGAGGATGTTCCACCATTTGATTCCTGAATGATTCTTGTTGACTGAGATAGTGATTCACATTTTGATGAGAACCCAAATTCATATTCTGATACATTCCATGTGGAATGTGATCATAAAAATGATTAGGAATCTGGTATGGAACCATCTCCATCTGATTTTGATAGTGAATAAGATAATCAAAATCAGGAGAAACATGTTGTTGAACCGGTTCTTGTTGATTCATATTCATATTCTGGTATTGAATATGATCATAGAATCCTCCAATAGGAGTAGTTACTGCAGCTGCATCAACATTAAAGTGGGGATTTGGAGTAACAAAAGGATCAATACCTGAAACTCCAACAGGGAGATGATGATGGAATGAAGAAGACTCATGAGTTCCTGTAACAACTTCAATCCTGTGATGAAGCCTATCAGTATATTGATCAATATAAACCTGCAAATCTTGAAGATCCGTTGCATCATATTGATATTCAGACATCTTTCCTTGTAAACAATCAAACATAAACTGTTGAAGATGCAGCTCTCGATTCTCATGAACAAGCTTGCTCAATTTCTTTTGTCCTTTGTTGATCCTCTCCATTAAATAAGTCTCTTGACTCTTCATCAGCTTGGTCCTTTCTGCAACAGGAAACTCCATAAACTTTGAAACCACTTCTTGAACTCCTTGTGGTGATGGCCAAACAACAGGAACCACTTGGTATGGACTTCGAATTATCGCGCAGGCTTTAACATCGCAAAGACTCGTCAATTCATTGAGTTTCTTCATGATTCCTTTCCTCCTTTTCATGAATGTTGTTCTTCTTGCAGCTTCACTAGGTATCAAACATAACTTCACCTTTGATCTTCTCCTCATTATCTTCTTTTTTGTGTGGTTGGTTTGGTTTAACTTGGTGCAAAGACTGTTTATAAAGAGTGCTCACATTCATAAAATTCGAGCAATCTAATGGTAATGTAACTATGTGTCATTTAATTCTAAAGATAAAATCTAAAACAAGAAAAATATTATACCTTTTGGGGCATTAATTAAGAAAAAAATTATTAATTGCATTTCTAGGAATAATATTTACCAAGTAATTACCCAAATGCAAAAACAAAATTGACAGCTAAATTATGAAGAGTAATTAGTTGGATTTCTTTTTTTTTTTGGTACTAAGTATTAAAGCTTATAATATCTAAAATAAGATAGAAAATTAAATGGCATATTTTATGTCATTTTTACACTGATATTCCTCTTATTACTTTTGCAAAAAATAGAAAATATCTCCAACATAAATAGCATATATATATATTTGATAATAAAAGATTAGCATGTATATTTTTTTCTAGAAATTTTTTTAAGAAAATTCAAACCTTTTTACATATAAAAAAGATTACATTATAAAATGGATTTGAAATATGATCCAATCATATCATTAGACATTATGTTTTTTGGAGATTGATTTGATTAATCATCTAAAATATAGTAAAACTAATCATTTTAAACTTTGTAAAACATAAACTTATTATAAATCCATATGCAGCTCATCATTTTGAAGACCAAAAGACCCACTTTGTATTTAAGGTGGTCACATGACATTCCTAAAATAGATATAAATGTTTTAACTCATTAATTTATTAAAATGATTTGAGCAGATTTGATCTTTTAAAAGGGATTTGACACCCCTAAACTAGCCCTGAACATTCGGTTTTTCGGTTCAGTTTTTTTGGTTCTCGGTTCTTTCGGTTCCTTAATTTAGGAATCATTCAAGTATTTTTTTTTTGGTTCCGCTATTAAATTTTAGGAACCGTTCAGTTATTTAGCCGGTTTCAGTTCAGTTCGGATTCGGTTCCGGTTCCGCTTCAGGACCTCCATCTAATTTAAAAAAAAAAAAATAGAAAAACCATAAATTAATCATAATAAATTGAATATTTTAGTTTTTTAGTAATTTTGATTCAAATTGACTAACAAATTTAGATTTATAGTTACAATTTTGGATATTTAGATTATTAAATTATATATAAATAATTATTTTTAAATATATAATTATATTTAGGTTCTTTCAGGTAACTATTCGGTTCTCGGTTCGGTTTGGGTTTGATTTTTTAGCCGGTTCCAGTTTGATTCGGTTCATCTCATTTTGGTTTAGTTCGGTTTGGTATTTTGGTTCCAGTTATTATGCCCACGGTTACCCTAAACCATGCTTCAAATTTTCACTTTGACATTTTTTTACTCTATTTTTAAATATACTAGTTTATACCCCGCACTAATAACACGGAATAACATTTATAAATTGATATATTTAATACTATATTTCTAAAATATTTGTAAACAAATTTATAAGATATTTGGTTTTAAAATTAATTTAACTGCCGAGTTCTTCTCAATCTGCTGGTTAGGATGATCCAGCTAATCACTCAGACATCAGGGGTTCGACCTCTCCCCATTACAATTTGGTAATAAGGGGATTTTAGTCAGTGTGCTCTAGGCATGGATCGGACCTTGTCGATCCAAATGTTGACAAAAAAATTTTAACTATAAAATTAAAATCTAATATTTAATAATTCTTAAAAATATTTTTTTTTGTGTTTGAGTCTAAACCATCTATAAAACTTTCACAAATATATTTGTTTATTTATTCATTCTGTTTAATATGTGCATAAATTTAACAAATGTTTGATTTTTCTTTATATATTTTATTATGTATATAATTTTTAGCGATATTTATATTATAATGCTTGCATACTTTTCGAATGAATATTTTTTTTTGTAATTTTATCTCTCATCTCTAAAATTACAAATCAATTATGTGAATTCATATCTATTAATTTGATTGAAATATGATTCAAATGAATTAACTATTTTTATATTAAAAAAAACTAATCCAAACCCAAAGGAAAACAAAAATTGATATAAATTTTGGATAAAATAATGTTTAAGTTGTAACAATTGTTGGTAGATATTATGGAGCTTGATAAACAACTGAGTTATGTTCCACCATCGCTAATATACTGTTTCAAGAGGGAACACTGTTCGATTGGTAGTATTCAAAAAAAAAAAAAAAATTTATATACATTGTTGTTATTGTGATGGTTATTATCTACACCATAATTGAGAGGGTCATGTACATATGGATTTTAGCTTGGAAGAAATATTTTAATTAAGCTATAGTGACATCCATATAATATTCATAACACTATTTTAAAATTGTGCAACTTCAATATTCAGAAAATATTTCAAATACAGTGGATTTTCTTTTCTATTTTAATCTTTTTCGACCACTCTTGTTTGTTAAAGAACAAGGCGGTCGCTATACCTTAAGTTCCCATTCACCTTTCATGTCTTTAGCACTCTAGCTCCTTCTTATCTCTCTTAGACGATGCATCGATGATCACTCCTGGTTTTTGCACCCAAAGTTCTCCAGCGACCCTAGGCTACTAAGATCTACTTCTTTGCTTCCCATTCTCCTGCGACTTTTTTCGTCAATCTATCTCCTCCACTTCTCCCCTTCTGGATTTCCAAGATGGATGTTTCCTGCCCACTTGACTGACCTTATACATCGTTAAATCAATGGTGTCTTTCGAGATCTCAATTTTCACCAAATTTGGTGTACCCTGTGAGCTGTCGGCTTCTTCGTGTCTGGACTCTCTTCACGATGGATTGGTCACAGAAAGTAGGGCAATAGGAGCTAACGAGCTCATTGTGTACCAATGCTCTCTCCTAATGTCTTGGGCCAGGACCATTCAAATCCTGGGTTTATTTATTTTGGGCTTATTTATGTTGTCTACCCTTGATAAGGATCTCAGAGGTGAGATATCTTGGATATGAACTTGCAGGAAAAGGTTGGTGAGTCGATTCAGACGAGAGCCAGCGATAAAAGGAAAAGATAGGGTTTTGTTGACGAATCTTCAAACAATACATAACCTAGATAACTTGAATCCACAAATTATTAAACTCACAATATCATGCAAGACTAAGGAATCCACCTAAGACTCGAAATGACAAACAGAAAGACAAATACTTTGTAGAAAAAGATTTATCGATTTTATTAAGAAATTGCTTGCCAATACAATGAGATGAGTTGAGGTTATAAAGACTCGAGTCTAGGCTATTTTACAACAGTCATAAGGTCTAGAATAAGCAAGAAATAATAAGAAAATAAGTGGCCAACAAACAAGAAAGGAGAGCAATTGAAGCTTTAGATGGGGTCCAAATAAGGCAATTGAAGCTTTAGATGTATCTTCATGGACCAGGGATGTGTTCCGCTTATTGTAAGGTCTTCAAAGGGTTCTAGATGGTTTGGATTCTTCATTGAATGCTCTACCAAGTCTTGTTGGTTGAATTGCCTTACAGCTCAACCTTATCGGATTGAATCGCCTTTGGATTCATCATCACGGTCGATGGCCCATCAACCCTTGTGGCCCATTACACTCCAATTTTTATCATGTATTGTTTCTTGAGAACAAATGTACTAATTCTCCTTTCCTCTCTATGAAAGCTCTCTATAGTTCAGCGATGTGATAAATTATGGGCTTCCAACTTAAAACTAATTTACAATGAGTTGAGAGGCCCTTATTTTATATAGTAGATTAGAATGGTCTCAACTTCCAATGTGGGACAATCACATTCTAACACGCTCCCTCGAGATGATATGTAGTATAACCTAATATTTTGAAGCACCACAACATATGCATCAGCATGATACATGCATGTTGGGACCCACAACAAACGCATATCGTCATGCATGTCTAATGAGCCAGAATCTTGGGCTCTGATACCATAATAAATTATGGGTTATCCAACTCAAAACCAATTGACAATGAGTGGAGAGACCCTTATCTTATATATAGTAGATTAGAATGGTCACAACTTCCAATGTGGGACAAATACATTCTAACACGATGATTTCATTTGTTTATCAAATCAAGCATTTATCTTTAATTTATGTTATATTTCACTTGCAGTTTGTATTGGTGATGGATCGTCTTAGTCTTGATGTACTTTCGGGTTAATCATATTAATTATGAATATTCTTGAACAAAAAAAATGAGTAGCTAGATTATAATTGAACATAAATCTTGCGGTCAATTTGGCGAACCATCATATTGGATCTTATCTTAACCCATAAAGAGATAGTTTAAACTTATATACCTTAGTATTATAGCAAAACCAAGAAGAATTTTCATGTAAAAATTCTTCTTCTAAATTTTCATGTAAAAGATAGTTTAGTTTAAAGGCTCATCCCGAACCACCGGTTTAACAAGTGGATGCTCAAAGAGCTTAGGCAACGAAAGCTCCATATTTTTGCAGTCAATAAGTCACCAGTTGAACCCAAACTTGGCCTGGACCGGCCTAAAACAAAAAATAAAATTATGTCCATTAAAAACAAAGTCATTAAAACCAAACTTGAAAATGATGCTCCTATAAAATTAAACAAATGAGTGATGCCTAAAACTCAAGCCATCCCCGACCCTGCTTGGCCTATGTTATTTGATTTTGTTTCTATCTTCACATTATGGCTCATTTCTGTTTGGGTATGGAGTCTTTATCTCTATTGATTTTTGGTGTAGAGCTTTTATTTACTTGTATTGTCAAACTCCCTGGGCAAAAGTCTCATGTAGCACCATTTTGAAGACTCCATATATTCTATGTTTGACCCAAAAAGAAAGACATTCATTTGATAAATTATCTAAATTTGCATGTTTATGACCCCCTAATAATCTCCATACATTGGGCATTGTACTTATAATTATTCTTGCATCATAATAATTTCTTTTTTGTTTTTCCGCTGTAGCATATGGGTTAAATCTCTCAGTTGAAACTCCACCTGTTCTTTAAAGATTAATTTTAAAAAAAAATCATACATATTAAGAAAAATATTTAATAGTCAATAATAAATGTATAACTTTTTGTAATACACAGTTTTTCATAATTCTAAACCAATAGTAATTTAATAAACTTAATTAATATTTTTGAAATTTGTAATACATAGTTATTAATTGATCAAATTTGCATAGAAAACTTAAAAAATTAATCTTTAAAATATAATAAAAAATAACTAGAAAATCAATATTCAAGAAACGAATGGAGTACTATTTAAGAAAACACCGTATCATTTGTTTAGAAGTTCTAAGGACATCATAACCATCTTATCATCAACAAAAGAATTTTAAACCAAAATTTCTTTTTGTAAAGTTATTTACCAAATGTCTTCCCAAATAACTATCATTAACCTAATTCAACATTCGCTCATTTGTTAATACAGAAAATTATAGACACGAGAGTAATTAGGGTTAAAGAACTTGGATTTCAATTTTAACAATTTTAAATGTTATATACAATTATAAGTGTGTACTTAAGAAAACGAATTTATCCTAAATTGACTTTCCATGCAAAACTTTCTAATTTAATATAAGCAACTATGTTTGAATAAAATATTTGAGATTTTGACAACTCAACCAATAAGATCAAAAGTCTTCTCGTTCTACCGACACATCTCAACGCTATATTGTTCATAATACCTACCAGATTTAGTTCTTTCTTTATTTAGTTGCTTATACAAATGTGTTTGAGAGTTGCATTAATAGTTTCTTACAGTGAAACACTATTAATACCAGTTGGTTAATTGCGTGTTGTATTGGAAAAATTAATGTCTTCTTATGAAAGTTTTATCAATAATAGTGAAATTGTTATGTACTTTTTTTTTTTTTCAATAATTATGTTTGTACCGGATCTAGCACAAGAAGTGATTGGTCGGTTTTTGATAATTTTTAGAGGGAAAGATGGGCAAGAATTATGTGAAAATAAAGATGAAAAGAAAGTTTTGAATATTATTGCTTGTATGCGTAAGAGAGCGTTGAAAAGCCTTTTGGGAGAATACTCCCCTATTTATAATACATAGGGTCGGTTCTCTCAAATCTACAAAAATGTATATTTTCTTTTTTTGATAAAGAAATATGTCATTATCTGAAGCCTAACTGAATTTGAGCTATATTCTCGGAAGATACGCATCAATCCTAACTAACTTTAAGCGATATTATCGGAGGATATGCATCAATCCTAACTGTCGGAATATGTCCAAAATAAAGGGAAAAGCTTCGAGATTGTCACTTTCGCCGAGTCTTCTCGCTTAACAGGTTTTCCGTCGAGACTTCTTTCCTTAACACTTCAAAATCTCAGCAAATTCTTTGTGGGTTCAAAGTCTTTTACAAGCTAAATGGGTCGGAGATTGGATCACAGATCCACCTCCAACAAATTAGATCGACAAGATCCGATCCATAGCCTAAATACTTTAATTGAAGTATGGTGAGATTCGAATTCACCATCTAATGTCAACCTAGATCAGGAACAAGATAACTGAGCAACCTGCTTGTTGGGAAATTGTTATGTGTTTAATACCGATCAAAGAGGATATAATGTTCTTTCCAACTGTTTAAGTGACACGAGTTATTTAAGCTTATTTTGTCGGTAAGCACATATCTAATGGAGCTTTAGATTCCAATATTTCCCCACTAAGAAATATTTATCTGCAAAGTTATTTGCTGAAAATGATAGAAGCAACTGAAATTATTGAGGGACCTTATCTAACCAAGTACTTAATATAATTCGAATATAATTAAGTATTGCTTTCTGTTATTCAATTATAAAGTTTATCTTATTTAAACCATTTGTTATTTATTTTCTTGTTTAGGAAAGTATGTTCAAAAGCTTAAGAGTGTGTAAGTACAATACGAAGAGTTAAGAGTATAGTTCATAATTTGGTTATTTATAGTTATAATTTGAGAAATTGATATGTAATACATTTTTTTTTGTCAAAGTCGATTCCCTTGAATCAAATTCTGGTAACCGGTTCGGTTGGGAAGATTGTAGAAGTGGATATTTAAAAATTTGACAAAAACATTTTCGTATGTATATGTATATACTGATAAATAGTAATATATATATATATATATATATATTGATTAAATATAATTAAACATAAGTGGACGAATGACAACTATAGATGAACTAAGAAGTACGTGGTCCAGTTAGTTCGTCTCTAATCTAGCTCGGTAGTAGTAGGTGGTGAGTTCGAATCCCACTCAGCTCTAGTTGAAGCATTTAGGCTATGGATCGGGTCTTGTCGATCTAATTGTTGACCAAAAAAAGACACATATAGATGGAGAAACTAAATGATATTTACCTAATGTAACAAATCATAGATTTTCATTTAAATTATAAAACCTAGCTTACAAAATAATATTCACACATAATCAAAATAACAATAAACAAATAGATGAAATGAATTGTATAATTAGATTGAGAATTAAGCATGCAGTTCTAAATCTGCTAAACTTACAAAAATTTAATACAAAAATTTCTTTTAAAAAAGAAAAAATAGCAGTGTACTAAATAAATGACTAAAAATCAATATAAATATATATATATATATATATATATATATATATATATTAGATTCAGTCAATAAAAAAAATTCTATACTATTAGATAAGTCATAAACTTTTTGTGGTACGATGAAAATAGTGTCGTGCCAAGGTATATGGAAGCTTAAGGAAACATTTAATAAAAAACTTATGGTAACATAAGAAATTTTTATTGTATATAATAGAAAATTTATTATACTTCATATTAATATAGTATAACAAGAAATTTCAATGATATACATATTTTTATACTAAAAAAATTTTAACACAGAAAAATAACTATCTAATATATTTATAGCTGTAAGAAAGTAAAGATAAAATCATAATTATAAGAACAAATTAGTAAAAATGTGGCCTTAATTTTTAAAAAACTTTGGAGGGCATGGCACCGGATGAAAGCCACGAAAAAACACTTATATTTTTTTTGTCTAAATAGCCAAGAAAAAAATTAATTATGATCTTGTAATATGATTGTAACTAATTTTTATAACATATAGCCACGAAATATTTCATGACTGATCCCCGACTATCTTTAAGAGTTATTGATGGATTGATCCTTAAAAGTATTGATAGATCATTGTCATTTGAAATATTGGTCTGTCTTGGTGGCAAGCATCGATTGATACATGCTCATATGTGTCGATCAATCAATCTTCACAAAAATCGATTGATAGGATCAATCCATTATGGAGGATGTGCACGTTTTTTTACAAGTACGGATTGGTCGATACCAATCTTCTATCGTACTCCAAATCGCCTATTGAAACGGTTAAAACATACATCAAAACCATCTTCTGTAAAATAAACATTGTCCAAAAGAACCATTCTTATCAACATAAAACTTATGTTATAATTTTATTTTACTACAAATTTTTTAAAAGTTATGATGTTTTTTCTTTTGGGGAGGATCGTATCTCAACAAGAAATGACTGAATCTTAATGGATTGTGGCAGCAAGACTCAAGATCCGATCATCAAGACCCGAGATCCGATCATCAATCATAACATCACACAGTAACAACTAAGAAGGATATGTGGTAAGTAGTTTCATGCACGAGCACATGGCTACAAACACTAAATATTTGATAACCGCAAATCTTATTTAACTAAATCATTGTATTGATCATATATAGTTTAATTTGTTTTTAAGATAAATTCAAATTGAGAATCTGTGTGGAGTATTATGACCCATACATCAAAACGAAACAAATATAGGAAGAGGCATGAAATAACCCATACATCATGAGTTCATCCATTACTATTATTCAAAACATACAATTAAACCTACCATCGTGCATC
Source organism: Lepidium campestre (assembly GCA_009757365.2). NCBI lineage: Eukaryota > Viridiplantae > Streptophyta > Magnoliopsida > Brassicales > Brassicaceae > Lepidium > Lepidium campestre. The sequence continues at coordinate 29,154 of WJSH01007555.1, read as the reverse complement.
ACATACTCATATATATAATAGATACTTAGTTTTAAATAATTTATTTTTGTTATTATTAGTGAATATTATTGTTAATTATAAAAGTCCGTACGGGTAAGTAGCCCCTATTTATCGGCCTCATTCATGCACCTAAGCCTCCTGACTTTGTTACCAACATGTCCAATCCAAATATTAAGATAATAAACTATATACAACCACTGAAAATTTACTTTAGTGAATTTTTCACCATTATATTACAAATAATATATATATATATAGGGAATATCCCATAAAAAACTTTCAAAGTGACGGCCACTTATACTTTAAACCTTTAACATTTTTACTCCCACAATAAACCTCTAAAATAACTAATTTGGTGATTTAAATCATGAAAATAACATTTTTGTGTTTAAAAAATAATTATTTTAAAAAACAATTTTAAAAAAATCCAAAAAATCTTTAAAAATCCAAAAAAATATTTAAAAATTACAAAAAACGAAAAAAATCTATGAATTCTAAAATACTTCCTAAACTGTTAAACTTAAAATTAATCACTAAAGTATTTTAATTTTTTTTTTAATTTCAATAATCAAAATAATTTCAAAAAATCAAATATAAATCAACAAATAATTAAAATATTATTCAATAACAAAAATTAAAAATTAATATTAAAAGAATCTACTTTTTTCAAAAATACAAATGAAAACCTCATATAGTTTCAAACATTCGAAAAATTCCAAAACAAATGTATTTGATTATTACAAAACGTTTGTTACATATATTTTTTGATATTTGATTATGGATATTTTTGATATACGTGTTTTTTTCTTTTGAAAAAATAAATTCTTTTAATAATAAATCTTAATTGTTGTTATTCAAGATTTTTTGAAATTTTAGTAGATTTTATTCAAATTTATGAAATTATTTTGATTTTTAAAATTTTTAAGTTTTTAAAATACATAATAGTGATTATTTTTGAGTTTAATATTTTAAGAATTATTTTTAGAATTTGGATTTTTTTCAATTTTTATAAGATTTTTTAGATTTTTCTAAATTGTTTTCAAAACAAATTATTTTTTAAAAAGAATTTTTGTGGGGTAACACACAAAAATGGTACTTTGGGGTTTAAATTACCAAATTACCCACGTTTAAAGTTTATTATGGGAGTAAAAATGTTTAAGGTTTAAAGTAGAAGTAGTTACCACTTTGAAGGTTTTTTATGGGATATTCCTTATATATATATATATATATATACATGTTTAAGTTTTTTTTATATTAAAAAATGTCAATTAACCAAGTGGCTATTGGTTTAGTGGCTTTTTCTAACAAATATGTTATGAGTTCAAGTTCACTTGGGAGGTGTCTGCTTTCCAAAGGAATTTGTGCCAGTGGTAGTGCTCTTTTTTCAAATCATTTGGCATCAGAGTTCGATCCCTCCCGCTAAAAGGGGAAGAAAAAAATAGATTTTAGGAAGTGAGATTTGAGTTATAGATCAGACATTGTCGATCCAATTATTAAAAAAAAAGATTCATTACTTTTTTATTAGTTTATTTTCAGAACTTTTTTTGGCAACAATTGGAACGATAATAACTGATTCATAACTCAAACTCTATTACATGGGATTATGGATTGCCTAAATTCTAATTTCAATGAAAAAGTTTAACCACTTGCATTTTTTCTAATTTCAGATATTTATAAGAAGTTAAGTTGAATATTTTTTGAAAAACTATGAAACTTTCTTAAGAAAAACTATGAAACCAAGATTGGATTCACTTTTTTAAAAAAAGGAAGAAAA
>WJSH01007555.1:0-24522 GCA_009757365.2 Lepidium campestre | reverse complement strand
TTTTTTTTTTTTTTTTTTTTTTTTTCAAACAGATTTATGGGCTCAATTTGCTGGTCCATGTTTTATATTGTACTTGACAGATTACAATATTGTTTTACAAAATAATATCAATGAATGCAATTATGCAAATTTGATTAGTATCAAATTAGGTAAGTGTAAGATTTCATTGTTTTATTTTGTTTTGTCAACCTTGCGCATTAAAAGTTATAATGTTATTTATTACACCGTACGACTTATAGACTGTGTCGGTAGCTTATATGTTTATTAGTTTTATTCCCATCACTTAATTTAACTATATTATTTTTTGTCGTATTTAATTAATTCATTTTACCAAAAACTATCCTAGTTTAAATGGCTAAATGCCCCACCTGTTGTCTTTGGCATCCAGAATTTAACTCTCAAAAATCGCATAATCCCAACATGATATTGTTGGAGTTTTATAGAGGGTTTGACTATAGATCGAGTCTTTTTATCCAATTGTTATTAATAAAAAAATTAATTCATTTTGAAAAATACTTTTGATCAATTGGTTAAATGTTTATATATGCTATTTTTTCATTGAAATTTAACTTCAAAATATCGCGTTGTCTCACATGATATTGTTAGGAGTTTCGAAAATGGGTTATAGATCGGACATTGTCAATTCAATTGTTGACAAAAAAAATAATTGATCTTAATGATTAATTAAATGCGACTATGAACAGGGAGTGGGTTCAAGTCTCTTCGTTCATACACATCGGGCTACTTTGGTGCTTCCATTAAGCTCCAATCAGGCTTCACGGCAGGAGTTGATACATCTCTCTACGTAAGCAAAAATGCTCGAACTAAATTAATTTAATTAATATTTATTTGTGGTTTAAATAATTATGAAACAATTTTTGGGTTTGTAGCTCTCAAACAACCAAGAACATCCTGGAGACCACGACGAAGTCGATATTGAGTTTTTAGGGACAACACCAGGAAAACCTTATAGCCTTCAAACAAATGTATTCGCTAGAGGAAGTGGTGACAGAAATGTCATTGGAAGAGAAATGAAATTTAACTTGTGGTTTGATCCTACTCAAGATTTTCACCATTATGCAATTTTGTGGAACCCTAATCAAATTGTGTGAGTCAATATTCTTATATTTTAATATGTATTTGTTATATTTGATTTTACTAACATGTTTTACTATATTTATAGATTCTTTGTAGATGATGTACCAATACGGACATATAATAGAAAGAATGAAGCTACATTCCCAACTAGACCGATGTGGGTGTACGGATCGATATGGGATGCATCGGATTGGGCCACGGAAAACGGAAGGATCAAAGCCGATTATCGATACCAACCTTTTGTGGCTAAATACAAAAACTTTAAACTTGCCGGATGCACGGGCGGTTCTACATCATGTAGACCACCATCGCCTGCACCATCTGGTTATCGAGGATTGACTCGACAACAAATGGAGGCGATGGCATGGGCGCAGAGAAACTTCTTGGTCTATAACTATTGCCATGACCCTAAAAGAGACCATACTCAAATACCAGAATGTTAAGGACAAATAAACCAAACCAAAAAAGGTTTTATATACTTTTATTTTGCATTATCAAAACATACATTAAGTGAAATAATGGGAGGACTTGAGACGGGTCCACACTGGAAAAGTAGAGCGAAGCAGTTGAGCGTCCGGTCCTCTATGATTTGTGATTAAAAAACAAAAAAACTTTTTTTTTTCTTTATATGTTTTGTATTGTTCCATTTGATAATTTTCTAATAATTGTGGCAATATTTGTGTAATCAATTTTATTATATATTGGTATTGTATTGTTGTGTGAATCAAAGAAGAAAATGTTCTTTCAAGAAGGTGGCTTGAATTATTCGTTGGATTTATATATTGATAAGTGGACAACCTCCAATCGACACGATTAGGAGATAATGGTTGATTGACGAATAAAACAAATTAAATTACTATTAAACAATTTTTCAATGCTGAATTTTGTATATAATATAATATAATATAATATAAACAGGGTAATTGGTTATATATAACATCATTAATACTTAATACTAATATAAATGCACAAAATAAATCCCAATAAACGACGGACTATTATTGTACTTTCATTATGAATCATAGAATAAACAGTTAGAGTAGATATTATTGAACTCAAACAAAACAAAATAAACGATACGAAAATCTGAATTTATATATATCATACTGATAGTGAAACAAAGTGTGGTTGCAGTGCATAACATAAAAGATATCGAAGAATTATATAATAATAATATTATTCTATATACATTTTACTAAGTTATATCGATTAAAGGCATATACCCTGGACCTGGTCTTCAGATAGATTCTCATTAAAACGTATTTAGCTAGACGAAGATGAAAGTATGTGTTAAGCTTCACCAAAAACTTGGAGTTAGACTAGTTATCGATACTAATTTTCTTTAGATTAGTTAAGCTTCGGCCAAAACCCGAATTTAAAAAGAAAAACATGTTCGATATCTTCGAAGGGGAGGTTTAATGGCGAGGAAGAAGATGGTGATGATGACCACTTTTCCCAACGTCGAAAGAGATAGTGAACAATGAATAGAGTGGACCCCAATCTAATTCTCGAAGATTTCATTACTCTTCTTGTTAAAATCTAAAGAAATATAAATATGTTTTAATCATTGTCGCCTTATTTCAAAGTGTTTGTTTCCTCTTTGGCCTTATGCTTGTGTATTACCGTTGTCTACATCATCTTTGATAAAGACTTCCCTCACTTTTTTTCTTTTTTCCTTCTTCATATTGGAGGTGATTGGCGACTTCGTTTGAAAAGACGGTTGAAATAAAAATAAGTAGTTGAATAGAAAGTTTTTCGAAAACGAATAGTTAAAGATACCGGTTAGCAAACACCCACAAATAAATCTGTTTGGAAACAACGGTTTAACGCTCATAATTAAATCTAAATACCCGTTTTAATCGATGATTTATAAAGGTTCATTTCATCTGTTGATTTCAAATATTCATTTAATTGGTAGCAAATTAAGCAATCTTCAATGTAAACGTCCATGCTACCAATCAAACCATTAACATTGAATTATTTATAATTAACTCTCCTATTTTTTTTTTTATTGGGTTTTGTTTAGAACATTACCTTTTGCTTTTAGCCGACAACGTAAAATTAGCATCTCAGGTGATTACTGATTCCTCTTTTGGTGAAGTGTAGAGGACAAATTTCGCGAAATCATAGCTCTACACCAAATATGGAAGTATTGAGCATGTTCTTCTCTTTTAGGGTAGATAAAGTTTTTAACAAAAATAATTGTTCTCAGTAAATTAAAAAGAATTAAGCTGAAAAAGTTTGAAAAATTGGAGAAATTCAACAAGTGGTTGACTCTTTTTCTTCACATAAAGACAAGAATACTCCCGGATTTTTATTTTTAACAAAATCAGTTAGTTTCCCAACCCAACAGAAAATCTTTCAAACGTATATTTGAAGAAAAAAATCAAATTAATTAACAAGTGGTTGTATGTGTGTTTTTACAATTTTCTCTACTAATATTTTATTCTAAGTAGGTAGACCGGAGTATAGATTATATTTTGTCGATCCAAATATTGATAAAAAAGTCAGTTGTCTTATATATTTTGAATTTTAACATTTTCAGTTACTTTAGAAATTTAGGAGTAAATGTTCAAATTTTTGGTTTGGTTTGTTTTATTTTACGTTTTATCAGTTTCATAAAAATGCAAACCATATATAGTTTGGTTTAAAAATTGTTCGGTTTTTCTTTGATTTAGGGTTTTATATTTCTTTGTCCTAAGTCAAGTGGTATATAAGGTGTGATTAACATAGCTATTAAAAAATTGTACCTGAAAGCAATTGAAGTGGAAGTTGGGAATTGAGAGTTGTGCAAGATATAATTTAAAAGATGCAAGTTGTAAGTGAACTATTTTAATTTTAAAAAATTATATAATAACTTATTATAAATTGAAACATGACTAGAATTAAAATAAAATAAAAATTTTACAACTTCACATTTTAAAGCAAATACAGTAGCTAAAACTTAATGTCGAACCGATAGAATAGTTTCGAAGTTATAAATTTTCTGTCTTGTTAGTTGGACGATTCTTGTCCTCATCTTATAGAATTTGGATTTAACTGGTCTTATTATCTAAAAGTTTATTATCTTAGATATAACAAATCTTACCATCTTGTTCAATGTATTAATGCATTTTCAATTGGAACTAGTTTTCAATATATTTTTGGGAATGGGATGAGATAAAACAAAATAAAAATTTCAATCACAATATTATTATTTCAAATAATTATAATGTATATATATAAATAATCATTATATATCTTATTGTATAAAGTTAAATTTTCAAAAGTTAGTAATTAACAAGATGTTGACACATGTGAAATTTAATGATCCTAAATATTTATGTATTTTTATATCTTATTAATCTTATTAAATGAAGTTGGATTTCCTAAAGTTAGGAATTAAGAAGATATTGACACGTGTCAAATCTAATGATCCTAAATATTTATGTATTTTTATATCTTATTGTATAAAGTTAGATTTCAAAAAGTTAGTAATTAACAAGATGTTGACACGTGTCAAATATAATGATCCTAAATATTTATGTATTTTTCTTATTATATAAAGTAGGATTTTTAAAGTTAGTAATTAACAAGATGTTGACACGTGTCAAATCTAATGATCATAACTTTTAATTTATGTATTGGGTTTTGTGCAAAAAAACCCTCGAAATGACCACTGTTTGCAATTTAACCCTCCAAGTAAAATAAATGCAAGTCAATAATATCAACTAAAAAGTCAATGCAATATAATCATTCGTCATCATTATTAAGTTTTTAAAGTTACGATAAATAATATATCAAATTGAAGCTCCAAAGATTAAAAATTTAAATATACTCTTTAAATTTTGTAAATCTATTGCATGTGATCGTAAAACATTTTTTTTTAAATTATAAGGGTTATATTGTATTGAGTTTTTAATTGATGGTATTGACTTGCATTTATTTTAATTGGATGATTAAATTACAAAAGGTGATCACTTCAAAATTTTTTTGCATTTTTTGTACAAAACTCATATATGTATTTAAAGAATCAAAGACAAATGTCAAATTTATATTAGTACTTTTTTTTCAAAAATTATTTTTAATATTTTAAATATTATTAAAAAACTCGTGCATCGCACATATCCATATCTAGTATATATACTGTAAATCAAATCTATTTGTTTTAAAAATATAATCAAAACTATATTCAAGAACAACTGAAATATGTCAGCCAATCAATTACGTCCGATGACGGATCATGTCTGACTTTTAAAACTATAATGGAAATGTCTTTTTATTTTATTTTTATTTTTGATAAAGTAATGGAAATGTCACTCGACAAAAATAACAAAACATATATGTAATTTTAATAATATACACATGATGGTATTTCACCAATATGTTATTTTTTTCTGTTTTGATGTTAAAACTGCCCAATAGTCTTTCTTTTCAACAATCTTAGGTCACACAAAACTGAAAGTGAATAAGATGATGTAATTGTAAACACTTATCCCCAAATAATATATGTGTCTTATGTTCTCTTGTTAACCGACCCAAAGTGTTGCTTCACTTGTGTTTTCCATTAATAGAAGACTGGAGAAGTTAAAATACAGCAGCCGTTTTTTGTTAAGTTTTTGGCAACCAATAAATATATATTTTTTATCCAAAAAATGTTTTTATTTTGTTCAACATTCAAAAGTTGTTTATAATTTTAATTTTGTGTATAATACGAGTAATCATCTAATATAATATATATATATGATTGTTTTACTTTAAACATGATAAACAAAATTATATGTGTTTCATTTTTAGATTGAGCATGATATCCTTAATGTAATTGGTTTTTTTTTTTTATGTTTTACAAAATAATATTTAGCTAATTAAGTTGAGGTCTTTAAAATCTAAGAAAAATGATCTATTTCGCCGAGACCATATAGTCTATATAAAAAAACATGATCTATCTCAAGAAGATCCTTTTTAAGCGTCGAGAGACACTTTTATTGGTGTCTCATATGTGAGTTTGATATATTGCAATTATCATTACGTTTGTTAGAGTTACTCCATCAAAAGGGTTGTTGTACGAAGTAGTAAACCTAACTGTTAAAAGCTCTGGAACTTGCCCAAATCTCACTGGCCCAATCTTATGATATCTGATATATATAGGGCCCAAATTTGGTATAAGTGATCGGGCTCTATAGACAGATTTGCTATATGTACTTCTTGTTTCTAGTATAGTTCTTTGTAGAACTGGTTCATTCGGGTTTGGAAAATATATTTATGTTGGTTTATGAGAGAGTAATTTTTAACAAAGTGAAAAGCTTTTGTAAAAGTTCAACTTGAATAAATCTTGTTTTTTGTGTGTTTACAACATCATGTGTGCGAATTACAATACCATGTGTCCAGATTTAACATTTTCAATTGGTATTAGAGCCATTTGTTGGGGATATTTCTTAAATTGGGCTTTAACGTGGGCTATGAAAGTTTGATTTTCCTCTTTCATATCCAATTATAAAATAAGTCAACCTTAGAGTCTAATTTTACGTTACGTTGGCTGTTACGTTTCAACATAGAGTCTAATTTTTATGTGTCTCTTAAATCTAGAATTAAAGAGTGAGAAATGGGAGAGAGGGGTATCAACCTTCAATCAGTTCTTGTCTATTTAAGGAGGATGTGTTTTCTTCTTGAGAGATAGACATAGAGAAACATATGTATTCTTCTCTTCTTCAATCTCCTTATTCTTCTTTCTTATGGCTGAGAGTTTCATTCCTTTGAGCTGAGTGCATAGCTTTTGGGAAGCAGAGTTAACCCTTGAGTGAAACCGTCTTCGAATCTTGCACAAAGGATTAGACGGATTAATTCGCTCAAGTGCAATGATTTTGTTCACGGCTCTGCAATTATGTTTTTTCTTCTCTGTTTCTCTACTTTTTTTGTTTTTCTTCTCTATTTCTCTGCAATTTTTCTTTGTTATTTCGATCTTGTCAAGTTCGGAATTTGATGTGATTTGTTCTAGTTCTAGTTGTGTTGTTGTTCTTTTGATTTTAGGTATTCGGGTCTAACACGGTTCACCGCATATTCATATTAACATACATGTGTAGGTCCTAAAAGAGATGGAAAATCCAAATCTTGTGGTTGTTGCCAAGCCGCTGAAGTTAGATCCTAAAAACTATTATTATTGGAAGGTTCAGATGATGCAGACCATTAAAAGTATTGATGCAGACGCTTGGTTGGTTGTTGAAGAAGGGTGGGAACCTCTAGTGAAGCATGATGGTACGCCAAAGCCAAGAAAACAATAAAGTGTTGCAAACAAGGCTGAAGCAAAGTTGAACTTCAGAGCGCTGTCGGCTATATTCAATGGTTTGCACATCAATCAATCCAAACGTGTTCAAAGGTGTATGACTACAAAGGAATTATGGGAAATACTACAAGTGTCGTTTGAAGGAACAAGTGATGTTAAGAAAACTCGTATTAAAATTTTGGCCTCTCAAATTGAAACCTTGTCCATGGGAGATGAGGAAACCATAGAAGAGTTCAGCAGCAAGTTGTCATCGATAACACACGAAGCATTGGTGCTGGGAAAAACATACAAGGATAAGAAGTTAGTCAAAAAGTTCTTGAGATGTCTTCCTCAAAATTTTCATGGACATCGTTCTGCAATAGAAGTATCTCAGAATTCTGATACTTTGAAATTTGATCAGGTTGTTGGTATGATGCAGGCCTATGAGTTACAGATTACTAAGAAAGATCAGAATGCTAAAGGAAAATGAGTTACAGATTACTAAGAAAGATCAGAATGCTAAAGGAAAATTCATTGGGCTTGTAGCTGAGAAATCTTTCAAATATCAAACTGATGATTTAGAGGATAAGGTGGAATTGCTTGTAAAACGGTTTCTACAGAAAGCTGAACGTGATCAGAAGAAAGAATATCAGACTTATGATATACATCAATATTTGCTAGTTTTTCATGCATATTTTGATTCATTTTTACCATTTAGGAGTCATACATTCTCATTTTAGCATAGGATCTTGCATATTCCACATTTAGAGTCTTAGAGTTGCATAGTTGCATATCTTTAAATCATCACCTCAAATCTATTAAGATTTATTTATCCTTTCTTTTATCTTCTTTCATTATGCTTTTGTTTGTGTTTATTTGTTTATCTTTGAGTTTCATGTTTGCTTTAGTTGTGTTTGAGTAGTGAATCAATGGATTGATGGTTTGGTAGATTTTATGGTTTGGTAATGAAATCTTGAAGTTTAGGTTGTTAAATTCTTAGAATCCTTTATTTAGGTTGATCTTAATGCTAGATTTGACTTGGCCATTTGAATCTAGATACTAGAAAAATTATCTCCCGGAAGGTGTTTGATGAAATTTCCGAATGAACCTTTTATGAGTTTTTCTTCCCTAGCCATTGGAAGATTAAGTTAGGGTGATTAGTGGACTTAGTAAATTTGTTTGATAATGCTTGTTGATCATTTTTAGTTGGTAAAAGGAAGTTTAGCTTGATTGATTGATTGAAAAGGGGTTCAATGCCATGGAAGTGGGCTGAGCTTAATTATTTCTTTTGCATCATTAGTTCATTGTCATTTCTTTAGATCAATTGCCTAAGCTAAGATCCATTGCTTCTATTTGATTGTCTTGTTTTATTTTGCTCACTTGTCTTTGTTTGATTTGTTTCTTTGTTTTAGTTTAATTTGTTTTTGTGTTTGAGTTGCTAGCTTTAGTTAAAACCCCCATTATCTATCTCTCTAGCTTAAGCTTGAATTCTTGTGTCCTATTGCGTTAGTTGTAGATTCTCTGTGGATTCGATCCTTTAAATGCTACATCGACACGATATGCATTAGAGGTTTATTTGGTATTTGAAAGTGTAAAAACTTCTGTACCAACTTCTGTCAAGACGTCTCAAGAGATGGAGAACTACAAGGACGACAAACAATGTCTTGAGTGTCAAGGTTATGGTCATTTCAAAGCTGAATGTCCCACCATCAAGACAAAAAAGGCCATTCAATGCTTTGAGTGTAAAGGCTATGGTCACATCAAGGTTTATTGTGTTTCTCATCATAGTGGTAAATCAACTTTCGCAGAATGGAGTGATAGTGACAGCGAGGATGAGCAAGAGAATGATGTTCTTAACAATTTCGTGGCAGGACTGGGGATTGTAGAATTTACTGATGGACCTCAAGATTCTAATTAAGAAGAAGACAACAAAAAAACTAAGGTTTTGTTTGCAGAAGCTCAAGTCTCTGATGATGAATTGGATATGACTTCAGAAGATCATATGAGCATCTTTGTAGCATCCTTAGTTGAAACTCGTGAAGAAAAAAACGTTTGAAGGCAAAGAAACAGGTCGTTGATGGATTGCTTCAACAAGCTGAAAAAGAGCTGATGGATGTCAAAGCTAAGAATGTTGAGCTGGAAAACAAGTTGTTTTAACAAATGAAGCAGATCAAAATATTGTCCAAAGAAACAAAAGAATTAGATTATTTGTTGACTGTAGAATGAACAGAAAACACAAGTCGTGGGCTTGGCTATCAAGGAAATGAGTATGATGAAATGAAGTTTGTCAAAGCATCACTTCAATAGGAAGAAGTAGAAAAATGCAAGCCTAATCAGCATGGTGATGCAAAACATTTTCAAAATCAGCAATCTCAACATGGTGATGCAAGGTATTTTTAGAATCAGCAATCTGAGCATGGTGATGCAAGGCATTGTCAGAATCATGAATTTCACCACTATGGACTAGGTTGGGGAAATCAAGTCGAGTTTTGGTATTATGGTAAAACTGGATATATGAGATATCAATGTCACAAACTTCATACCAGGGTTCAAAGGATCTGGAACCAACGCAAATACACTTTCAATGGTAGAAACATGAATCATATTTGGGTGAAAAAGATGGACTTATATTGTCAAGCATTCGATGAAACATGTTTGGTTCATCAAGAAGATGTTCGTTCAGGGAATGATGGTTATATGTGGGTTCCTGGTTCACAGTGTATGACATCTACTGCAAAATACAAGGCTCAGATCTGACATCAGCACTCTGAACATGAATCAGATGCCTGTAGATTATGAAAAAACTTGTTTATTTTTGTTTTGGTGTGCACTCAAGCAGGGAGGATGATAGTGTGGCTCTAGATGGATTCAAATGTTTGATTATGGGGGAGAAACATTTTTAGGGGGAGCACAAAAACAAATATAATGAAGATGTGTGTGTCATGTGGAGATACACTTGGAGTATAATAGAAAAAAAGGAAAAGACGAAGATTTGGTGAATATTTTCGTAACAGACTATTGAAGAAAAAAGGAAATGAAGGGATAAGATCAAATCAAAGGTGGAACCGTGTAGGTTAATAGAGAAGCATATAAAAAAGCTTCAATATCGTGACTTAGGTTTTTGGAGCTTTTGAGAGAGAGTTTCTGAGAGAGAAACGAAAGCTGAAGCTTATCAGGGTTCTGTATAGGCTTTTTAGGGTTCTATTTCAGGTTTGGGAAAATAAATTTAGGTTGGTTTCTGAGAAAGTACTTTCCAATAAAGTGAAAAGCTTTTGTAAAAATTCTACTTGAACAAATCTAATTTTTCGTGTGTTTACAACATCTTGTGTGCGAATTACAATACCGTATGTGCGGATTTAACATTTTCATTTCTCAAGATCACCATACTAATTAGTGACAGCATTACACTATCTTTCATCTTCCATGCTCTTGTGTCGCAACTATTGCTGCCACATAAGCTATATGAGTAGTAGAAATCGATGAACATCATCTTATTTTGCAATAGGATAATGTATCAGGTCATTTAACATATCCACATGTTTGCTTCCACCGAATTGACAAAAAAAATTCAACGCAACGTACAAGTAGTGGTTCAGGGTTTCGAACTGCTACGTATTTATTTAACGTTACTACATATTTATTTCGATAGTGACTACAAACTTGTTTGTAGAAGATATTGAATTAACATTATTACATCATATTATAAAAATTAAAAGCAAAGAAGAAATAACAGAGATGGTAGTACGTATATGGTTTGATAAGATGGTGTCTTTGATGAACTCATTTGGGATACTTGGAAATGTTTATGGAGATACCATTGGGGAAGTAAGCACCTGGTACTCGAATCACCTCACAATCTTGGTTCAACGAGAAATTGTAAGTTATGACAAGATGATGGATGAATATTGCAATCTGAAGCCTTTGCAAACTCTGCACCTGCACATTGTCTAAGTCCCGATCCAAACACCATGAAAGTTTTAGAACCAGATCTCAATTATTTCCCCTGCACACCAGATTTATCATCGATTATTATAAAAATTTGCAATTAATGGATCTAGTTAAAACAAAATGGAGAAATAATATAAATTACTATAAAAGATACATAAACTAAGTGAAGTGTACAATACCTCCCACCTCCATGGATTAAACTCAAACGGGTTTTCATAAATTTCAGGATTAAAGTGAACAATTGAAGGTATAATCATCACAATCCAACCTGCTGGAATTGTGTATCCTGTTGATACAAAGTTTCAACAAAAGTCTCAACTTCTTTTAATTTTATAGACGTTATTAATGAATTGAGTATTAATTTAAAGAGGTTTTACTATAGTATGAGTAATAACGACTACTTTCCTTTGATTTCCACATCTTTTACCGCTTTTCTAAACATCATAGGAGCCAAGTTTGTCAATCGAAGGGACTCATTGATAACCTAAAGAGAGTATACATAAAAAAGAGAACCATGTAAATATATATGACAATTGTTGTAAACTTGTAATAAGGTTAAGACTAAAGCAGTGTTAAGTTACCATGTTGGTGAAAGTCATTTTGTGTCTGTATTCTTCCCAAATAACTCCACCTTCTCTATCTTTTCTGCTCCCAAGGATTGCCTCATGCTCTTTCTGCCAAAATTACTTCTATAAATATATGATCTTCTCAATACAAATTCAAAAGATCAAATCTTTAACTTACAACTCTTAAATGAAATTTGCATCCCTCAATGAGATGGTCTTTCTAGTAGTAACAATCTATAGGCTATATGTATCCGACCCATATGGATTTATTACCTTTAACTCTGCGAGAACTTTAGGGTTTTCGGATAGGAATTTAACAACCAAGCAAATGGCCTTTAGAGGTTGTATCTTGAGTGATACAAGAAAGAGTGAAAATGAGAGTTACAATTGCATATTTGTTCACTAAGCCTCCTGTTTTCTCTAACTCTTCTAACGCCGTGTTGAGGAAGTCATCATACTTCTCTCCTGACGTTTTCCTCCTCGTGTAAATACCCTTGATCTCCTGCATCCCTTCTTTACACGCCTGTATATTGTAGAAATCATGGTTTCGAACACAAAAATATAAAAAGAAAAGAGAAAGATGAAGAAAAAATCACACCCAAATGGTATTGTAGAGACCCTTCACGGCAGAGATAAGATAAGATGTTCGAAACCAATCAAAACTGAAGGCCTTGAAGGTTTCCATAAGCTTTACTTGAGTCTCAGGTTTGAGATTACTTATCACTTTTGGTGTCAAGTGAGCTATTATCAACTACAAAGATTAAAACAGATTAAGGAAGTGAGAGAATAACACACAATATCATTAACATTTTCTTGGTAATCTCATGTATTATGGGAGGGCCATGAACTATTTTCCTGGGAATAGTGCAGCCCACGGATAGACCCTCACATCCAGATATTCAAATAGTCCGAAATCATGGGCCTATATCCGTGTAGGGTGTTCGAAAGAATTGTTACTTAGTTTTGAGTGTTGAGGGAATCGAACCCGCGAGCGTGATAACACTCTAGACCTGTCCCTTCCACCCGACCACAACCACAACGCTTGTGACACACAGTAGCATTAACTTTAACATTATAACTTAAGTTTATCAAAAGATTACACTTGAGACTGCGTCTTTAACGTCGAATCTTCCTTTTGTAGCTAGAGAACTAAGAAGTTCACGTGTCACACGGTCCATATCTTTTAATATTTTCTGCTTCAAAACTCTCGGATGACAAAAGATGCAGAGTGCTTTGTTTGATTTGCTTGTGGATGCTTCCTATCTTGAAGAACAAGCTATCTTTTCCTAATGGCTTCACTAAAACATCTGGATAACTTAAAATGAAAGACTTGTTCTCTTGTCGTAAAATGTCTATATTAACATCCATATCGGTAGAAACCACAGTTTTTACACCAAGAATGTTTGTCCTAAACAAAGGCCCATACCTGAAAAACTCATGCACACAAAAACGTTTGTACAAATACATAAACCAATAATGAAGATATATAAAGAGAGAGAGAATGAAATATGACCTTAACATCTTTTTCTTGATATATGGGGAGATTTCGTAGAATTTATGAGGTTTAAAGAATTGAAATGTCTCTCCGATGATCGGAAAACCCATTGATCCCGGAGGTAATTTGCCATTAGACTTTGGGTTTGACCATCGGTAGCACCAATGGCCAATCTTTACAATCACTAAGGCAATAACAGACAATCCTGTTATCCAAAAAATGCTCATGTGTGTATGCTCTGGAACTATGAATTACGAAGTATTAAATAGACATGACTCCTCGAGTAAAAGAAAAAATTAGATGATATGTTTTTTCTTCAACAATTAGATTAACAAAATCCGGATCTAGAGTGTTATAAAACTGCAAACAATATTACGTATAGATTAAATGACTCCATAAAATTGAATTTTGATGAAAAAATTATATAGGTGAACTTAACCACTTGATCGCCAAGGACATGTGGCCCAATAGTAGTAACATCTTTACAATTCATATAACACTAAGGTTCGATCATTTGAAAAACCCTATATTCTTATATATATCATGTACCACTTGATTTATTGTCATTTAAATATTAAATATATATAATTGTAATGATTCGTTAACTATATGATATACAGTAAAACTTCTTTATTTTCTATCAACAAAGTCTCACGTGTTTTTTTAAACCTCATGTACGGAGATGAGACGAACTCCTTACTTGTGCCAAGAGAAACCAAGGTACTCATTTGTTGAGATAAGTCATCTCGGCTACAATAAGACCATTTCTAATGGTTTGCTATATTTTTTCCTTTAAAAAGAGTTCTCTAAAAGTAACGAAGTGTTTACTCCAATGTTTTATTCGATTTTTTACTCATATCCTTTTACTGTTTAAATTTATATATTTTACCTATTTATATTAAATAATTAATAACAAGATTAATAAATCATAACTAATTTAATAATTTTCAATAAAATTTGTAGATTTTAATAATTTAGTTAATTTTAATAAAATAATTAAAATTTTGTAATATGTATATTTTGTTCATATAAATTTGTTTAGGTATAAAATAATAATACACTATAAATTAAATGACTATTTTGTAAAGAAAAAAAGTCATACTCTAAAAAAATAGAGTCCTCCAAATTTGAAAGAAAAAAATAGAGATCTCTATTTTTAGAGCAAGAAATAGAGCACCATTGAAGACATTTTTCTTAAAAATATGGAGTTTGGAGTGGGATTTAGAGTACCATTGAAGATGCTCTAAAACTTCTATAAAACAATAATGTTGGAATTTGAAAACTTTTTAATTTATATAATGACATTAATTTATTTACTTCATCTACCTCAAATTAGATGATCCATAAGATTTTTTTTACATAAATTAAAAATCATAAGATTTTTTGAATTTATAATTTAAATTATTATTTCTAATCTACTTAATTATTATTACCAGTAAAAAATAAAAAAATAAAAATAAATCGATCAAAAATAAAAGTATAGTAATTAACAATAATGTTTTTTTTGCCAAATTCTTCTCTAATGGTTTAGATTACCCAAGTAATGATTATGTCATTATAGTTAGATCCATCTCTACTATATGTAAAAATTTAAAAAGGATTGTAGGGTATTTTGGGCATCCGAAAATTAACGTCCCTTTCTACATAACGAGGACCCTAAATTCTCGGAAAGTCATAGGTTATATTTTTTATTTTTTATTTTTTATATTTCTTTGGTCAAGGTTTAATGGATTGTTTAGTTCAAGGAAACAGACATGTTTTGTAAGAAACTTGTTTTAAACTACTTTATCAAATATATATATATATATTAGATTTTAACCCGTGTTAAAATACGGGATAATATTTTGAAAATTATATTTTAATTTAAAATTATAAGATAGTTATCGTAATTATCGAATATTCAATGACATGTAATTATCAAATGAATTATAATTATTAAATTATTTGTGATATTAAATTATTTGTGGTATTAAATAATTTATATTATTATTAATAAATAACATGTGATATCAAATTACATGAGATAAATGAATATCAATGACCCGTATTTTTATCATTGAATATTAAATATTTATATAGTAATTAATTAATATTCTTATATTATTTTTTTAATAATTTTTTGTTTTATAAAAATTGTCTTACCCGTATTTACTTATTACTCATATAAGCTAATAAAAATTATATATGCACTAAACACTCATATTTGATTTTGTGAAATACCAATTTTTCTGATTCATTTTTATCTATAATATTTTTATTGTATTACGGTTTTTATATACAAACTATATATATATATTTGTATTAAAAATATGAGCATAAAAATTATTTATATAATATTGTTATTATCTTACTTTTTGTCTTATATATTTATTCTCATAAATATTTTTATTTGGAATATGTGTTTGTTTAAGACTTATATATACTCGTAAAGTAAACATATATGGTCGTTTATAATTTATCGTATTATTATTTCTGTTTATAACGGTACCTATATTTATACATAATATGAACATATTCTATATACATAATTTTTTATATGTTGAACAATAAATGTCCATTTGCAAATATTTAAAGCATAACATATGTAGAAAAAGATTTAAATTTTTCATAAATTTTTATTATATAATTTTTAAATTTATTTTACAAAAATATAATAAAATGAAGTAGGAGAGAAAATAATTATCAAAAATATATTAAATCTTCTATTAGATATGATTGGTTATTAAAGATTCTATATGATATGGATTAAAAAGTAAACTTATTAAGTTTTTTGATTTTTTCATAATTAATTTTTTTATAAATGGTTTAAAAATGTAATTTTCTACGAATTCAACGTTGTTGTCCTAAAAAAATTCTCTTTTAATAGTATATATATATATATATATATATATATATATATATATATACACTTGTATGTGGACACCCAAAATTAATGTTTTGAAATCTGGACCGGACACCGACTCGACAATATTACTGGTTAGTTGGTTTGATCGGTTTTATCGGTTTAACTTAAATTCAAATTTTAGTTCAATTCAGACCAGTTTTGGTAACAAGTCACGGTTAAACCGATCGGACCGTAAATAATGTTATGTCAGAATACCATCGGTCAATATTTTTAAAAACTCTGACAAAACCTTGACAATAAAAAATATGTCTGGATATATCAGATTGAAATTACCTTAACTGTGTTTTTCAACCATGTAAAATTATTTCCAACGGAAATATCCATAAAAATCTATTGGACAACTTTAGTTTTACCGCTAAATCAACAATAGATAATTTCAATTTTCCACCAAAATTGATTATCAACGGATTCAATATGAATACCAATGTGGAGAATTTTCCTATATAAGCAACACATTACGTTTCTCCCTCTTTCTTCTCCTTTGTCATCACTTCATTTCAAAGGTTAGTTTTCTAACCTTAATTTTGTTTTGCTTTTAGTATTAGATTAGTTAAAGTTAAATAATTAGATAAATTAGGTTGTATATATGTTGGGTTAAATGGTTTGATTAGATTTTGTAATTTTAGAATAGTTTTAAGGTTGTATTATTAGGATAAGTTTTTTTAATTTTAGAATGATTTTTAGAAAAGATAATAATGTGTAGGTTATTAAATTTTATTACATTGAAATAATTGCAGAAAACATGAAATATTAACCCGTGCCAAGAAGCTGGTGGTTCAGTTGACTTGTTCATAATCTAGCTTGGTACCAAGTGGTGAGTTCGAATCTTACTCAACTGCAGTTGGTATATTTAAGTTATGAATCATGATTTATCGATCTAATTATTAATTAAAAAAAAATATTAACCCGTATAAATTCCGAAGACAAAAGAGTTATTCGATCGCATAGCTAATCAGAAGAAAAAAGACATGATTTGTAGTAGAATCAGTCTGGACAAATCATTTTATTTAGTATCCCGTCAAATTCATCATAATTTATAAATAAAATAAATAATTATAGCATTCTGGAAATTTATTAGACGAAATTAAAATATGTGACAAATATTTCTTTTTTTTGTTTGGGTCAAAGTGACCAAAACTTTATTAGCTAATTTTTATTAGCTAAATATGTGACAAATATTTCTAATGGCATATATAGACCGCGGGAATAGTGTATATTTGTTGTATGTCACAGAATCTAACAACAAGTTAAGGATTTCAATATAATGGCATTAAAATTAGCCCAATTGTCTTTTGTTGAACGTTAAAAAATAATAGCTACGTACTAAAAATACAATAATAAAGCTGGTGGTGTTTGAATCGTATATTGTGATAGATACACGATTTGACCTACACGGATCTAGCCTAACTAACGTCTTTATCTTTACATTGATTCTTTATTATTTTCTCTCAATTTTTCGTAGCATTATTTTAAAATAATAATTATCCTCGTTTAAATTTAGACTCACGCGATGTCAAGAAGCAGATGACTCAATTAGTTTACCAATGATCTAACTTGGTATCAGGTGGTGAATTCGAATCTTACCCAGCTCCAGTCTGAGCATTTATGTTATGGATCTGATTTTGTCGATAATTTTTTTTCAATCTGATTATTAGAAAAATTCAACTAATGACTTTGGTCTTTAAATTACTCGGCTGATATTCTTGCTCGTAATAGCAGGGAATCAGCAGGGTTTCAGAATGTGTAAACTCTCCTTCGGATCTTTATAATGATATTAGTAAATGTTGACAAAAAATGACTATGGTACCAGCTATTCAATTTTTCCTTAGTTTTTATTTTGTTTTCAATCTCTCCCTAGTTGATATATAAAAAATAAAATTTACAGAGTGTCCTTTAAATTATATATCGGCCTTATCGATTTAATTTTTTGATAAAAACATTTGCACGCAAGCTCACTCTTATTTTGGTATATTCTTAACAAAACTAATAAGTGAAAGCAATTTCGCTGGGCCAAACTTATCATATACTGATATATACGTTTGTAACTAAACACAAATACTTCTTCTCTTTGGTATTTGTTTTAGAATTGGTTCATGTATGTTTTTTCGATAATTTTGGGCCACATGTGCTTTGTTTTAACCAATTAAGCATGCACGATCTGTATGGATTTACAAACTATGAATCTAGAAACTGATTACGCACAGTTTAAGGCATAGGTCTTCGACATGGTCGTAAATCTTCCTCTTCCTCTTTAATCTTTCAAGTATGTGTCAAACAAACAAAAATATGTGGAATAGTTTTCTGTATTGAATTCAGGGTCGAAAACCTAAGTTTATACAAAATTTTCTAAATTTCAAACAGGATTAAGATGGATTTTTCTTGTGGTTATTAGACATAAATTTTCTAACGGATTTTAGACAGCTAATAAAATAAACACAACATACAAATCAAAAATTATATTTTTAAATATACAACATTATAAAAAAATTAATTTTTAGGTGTACTTACAATATACATATCAAATTAAAACATACAAATCAAAAATAAATGTATACAATTACAATTAAAAGAAAATTGGTTGCGCTGGTCAATATCCTGATCAAAAACTTTGAGTTGGGTTGGAATCCATAAGAAAAAATTATGACAAATTGTTCTGGCAGATTTCTGATAGTTTTTTTTATATAATTTTTTGACTGCTTTGTGACAGAAAAAATCCGTTGTAAATTTCTGATGGAATTACAATGGATTTAGTCTGATATACTTTCCGTTATAATCAGTGACAAATCCATGATTAGAGCCCCAATAGAGAAATATTTTTGGTCAACTAGTTGAGTGTCATATATGTATGATTAATGTGTTAGGGTCATTATTTAAAGGAGTTAAAATAATGTGGATATATTCAGTAATTTCTAATTTAATGAATGGATGAATTAGAAATTACTTCTGTATAAATAGAAGGTTATGGTCCCCACAACAACCCTAACAAGAATTACAGAAAACGCTCTGCATTCCATCAACAGAGACCTTAAGCTATTCTGGGTTCGTTGTGGAAGAACCATTGCGAAAATCAAGATCATAAGCCATGGATCCTAAAGGTACGCTTTTTCTCATGTTCTTATTATTCAGAGACTGACATGTGGTTATGATTGAGAAATCATAGGTGTTTTATTTCAATTGGTATCAGAGCACCATGTTCAGTTTTTGTATCACTTTAGTACCATGAGGTATCATAGCAAAGAAAACGTAAGGGAGTATACATTTTAGAAATGTCTAACATTGTTTCAAAACTTAAGACTCTCAAGATTGAGCTTCAGGAAGAAGTGCTCATATTTTTTTGTCTTAAACTCTCTTCCTCCTCATTCCAATCAAGTGAAATCCAGTTACAACACACAGAAGGAGAAATGGTCTCTTAATGAACTTATTTCGTATTATGTGAATGAGGAGGATAAAATGAAACAAGAAAGGTCTGAAAGTGCTCATATGGTTAACACCTCCAAGGGTCAGGGAAAAAGAAGAAAATTTGAGGTTATTAAGAATGATGCTGCTAAAGGTCCAACTCGAAAGAATCAACTAAGGTAGAAGATACATGTTTCTTTTGTAAGAAAGTTGGACACATGAAGAAGGATTGCCAAAAGTATCACACATGGCGTGTAAAGAAAGGTAGTTTCCTTGTTGTGGTCTGTTTTGAAGTAAATTTAGTTGAAGTATCCAGAAACACTTGGTGGTTAGATTCGACTGCAACTACTAACATTAGTGTTTCACTGCAGGGTTGTCTGAGCTACCGAAAACAAACTTATGCTGAAAGACACATTCATGTGGCTAATGGATTTACGGTGGATGTGGAGGCAATTGCACATTTTAGATTATTTTTTAGTACTAGTCATTTTTTGGATTTGAACGACACTTTTGTTGCATCGTCATTTAGACATAATTTGGTTTCTGGTCCTTATTTAGACAGATCTGGTTATTCTTGTCTTAATGGGAGTGGAAAAGCTACTTTGTCTTTAAATTCAGTTATAATTGGAACTGGTACATGATAAACTGTGTTTTTATCGGTTTATAACCTTTTTTTGTGTCTTTTATTGAGTCAAAGTATGTGTTTTATAGTCTTTTAGTCAATTATCAAGTTCTTTCAGGTCATAGGTCATATTTGGAGAAAATGAGCTATTTGGAGTGAAACTAGCATATGGAGATGCATAATCATGCAGAGACGCCAGAAATTTGGATTTCCTTGAAAGATCTTCCACCGTTGGATCAAACTGAAATTCTGACACATGATAACCACAGGAGTTAGCTTTCATTTGGCGTTAGTTTGAGGGCGTTCGGACCAACGGTTAGGAAGTTATGACAATTTTATTGAAGATGAGTCATTCTGGACAAAAAGCTGAAATTACACTTAGACCGATCAGTAGACCGACCACTCTAGAAGAGACCGATCGGTCCCAGAATCGTGCAAAAAATGCAAAACATCAAGGGACCGATCCGTCCAGTTAGAGATCGATCGGTCTGAATCTGGTTCGCCCAAAAATCATGTTTTTGGGTTTTTATTCAGTCTGGTTTGATTCAAGTTGTACCAGATTGCGTTTTACACGATTAGAACTAGGTTTTTGCCTCTTTTTGAGGGGAGACTTTCATAATTTACAGTAGCCACTTTTAGTTTGTTCTAGTGAGAAGATTTCATACTATGCAAACTTTTGGAGAAGATTTATGAACCCTTTTTTATTTCTTTTGCAATTTTATTATGAATTCTTTTTCATCTATTGTTTTGTTCTTTTCTATTATGTCTGAGTAATTCTCCAATCAAGTTTAGGGTTTTCTAGGGATTTAGGGAATCAATGTATTAGGGATAAATAGGATTTAATCTTATTGTGTTCTTCATCTATAGTTGTTCTTAATGCCTAAGTTAGATTAGCTACCTAGCTTATGATAATAGGTTATTTAATGCACCAAAAATGAATGTTTAAAAGCCTGAAAGAAGTTAGATGAGCAAATTGTCCTTAGCCAACGAAAGTTGATGTTAAGGCAATTTGTGAACTTATTAGACTTGCTTGATAATGCATGTTTAGAATTTTATGACCAAACGACAATTTAGGATTGTAGGCTTCTAGACATAGTAGTCGACGCCACGACAATGGGTTTGTTATACATTCGTGTTATGTGTTCGAGAATTGAACTTAATCTTGTCCTGAATAGTTCCTTGATTTAGATTCCTGACTTCTCGATGAATTTCCTGAACATGATGCTTTTATTTATCTGATTATTATCGTTTCTTGCTTGATTTATTTTATCGTGATCACCACAATTACTTTGTTTTGTCTTAGCTTGAGTTTTGATTAAAGAGATTGATAGTGTAACAACTTGGTATTTGTGGATTCGATCCCTAAAGTACTACTTTATTTTGTTGTGTACTTGCAGTAGATTCTAGGGTTAAAACTCTGTGTATCAATACACTTATAGATAATCACAATCTTTATGTGCTTCACACTGTCGATTCTCATAATGAAAACTTAAGTGTTCAATCAAGGGGTACTAAACAAAAATTCAAAAATGCAAGTTCAAAAACTCCATGGCACAAATGCTTAGGTCACATTTCTAGAAATAGAATTGAGCGACTTGTGTCAGATGGTATATTGAGTTCGGTTGACTTCACAAATTGTGATGTATGTGTAGCTTGCGTTAAAGGAAAACATACTAAACATAAGAGATTGGATGCGTATAGAGCTAATGAAGTCCTTGAGTTGATACATACAGACATTTGTGGACCTTTCCCTAATACATCTTGGAACAGCCAACAATACTTTATATCTTTCATAGATGACTACTCTCGATATGCATATTTGTTTCTTATTCATGAAAAATCAAAGACTTTAGACGTGTTCAAGAAGTTTAAGACTGAAGTTGAGAATCAACTCGAACGAAGGATACAGTTTGTTAGATCTGATCGTGGTGGAGAATATTACGGTCAGTATGACGGTTCAGGTGAACAACGTCCAAGACCATTTGCCAAATACCTAGAGGAGTGCAAAATTGTCTCACAATATGCCATGTCTGGGTATCCCAGCATGAATGATGTATCAGAAAGACGCAACCACACTCTTAAGGACATGGTAAGGAGTATGATCTCTCATTCCACCTTACTTTAGTCACTCTAGGGAGAGGTGCTAAAGACTATAGCCTACATTCTTAATCGGGTACCAACTTAGGCAACTGCAAAAATACCTTATGAGCTTTGGACTGGGAGGAAACCAAGTCTAAAGCACTTTCACATATGTAGATGTCCAGCTGAAACTAGGCCTTACAAGCCATTTGAGGAAAAGTTGGACTCTAGAACTTTGAGCAATTACTTTATTGGTTATTCTGAGCGATCTCGGGGCTATAAGTTTTATGATCCCACACAAAAGAATATTTTTGAGACGGGAACAGTCACGTTCTTTGAGGATAATGAATTTGGGGGGAAGAAATGAAGTTAGAGACATCATCTTTGAGGAAGAATCGGATTCAGGTTCTAGACCAATTCATATAGCTAATTTTGATAAAGCAATTTCGGCACCTCAAGTTGATACTGAAGCTCTTCCTCCAAATCAAGATGACAATGAAAGTCAAATTCAAGATCATCAAGAACTAGTGCATCAAGAACAAGTATCGGTGCATCAAGAACAAGTGCCGGTGCATCAAGAACAATTGCCTTTGCGGTGATCCACTAGAGAAAGAGAAGTGTTATTTCGGATGATTATAGTATTTCTCATGGAACAAGAGGAAAATCAAACCCAATTGGAAGATGATCCTATCAACTTCCGTGAGACCATAGGTAGTTCTAATTCAGATAAGTGAGTCAAAGCTAGTGAAGAAGAGTATCAGTCAATGCTAGACAATTACTTTTGAGACATTGTCTAATTATCATAAGGTGTAAAATCCATTGGTTGCAAATTGATATTTAAAACCAAAATGGACTCAAGTGGTAATGTGGAGAGGTATAAGGCTCGTCTAGTAGCTAAAGGCTATACTCAGAAAGAAGGGATTGACTATAAAGAAACATTTTCTCCAGTTTCGTCAAAGGATTATTTTAGGACAATCATGGTTCTTGTTGCATATTATGACTTAGAGCTTCATCAGATGGATGTCAAGACAGTGTTTATCAATGGAAACATTGATGAGACAATTTATATGGAGCAACCATAAAACTTTGTAATATGTGATTCAAAGAAGATGATATTCAAGTTAAATAAATCCATATCTGGGCTCAAACAAGCTTCTCGTCAATGGTATCACAAGTTTCATGAGGTAATCACCTCTTTCGATTTTGAGGTGAATTTGGTCGAAGATTGTGTGTATCACAAATTCAGTGGGACTAAGTGCATGTTTTTGGTATTGTATGTTGATGACATATTGTTGGCCACTAACGATATAGGCATGTTGCATGAGACCAAGAGATTTCTTAAGGAAAATTTTGAGATGAAAGATCTTGGTGAAGCATCCTTTGTATTAGGAATCCAGATTCATCGAGACCAAACTCGAGGTATTCTAGGGTTATCACAAAGGGCTTATATTGAATGATATACTTATGTTGAATGATGTTGTTAACGCAGCATATTCAAAGGAGACCGACCTGAAGGAGAAAGGGCTATTATCTACACCAAGAGCTGATTATGAAGGACTATTTGTTAGTGGTGGTTCTAGGGGCAGAACAAAAGAGAAGGCTAGATAACAATGGAGAGAAAGGTCCAACAGTAAATCAAGGTCGCAGGGTAATTCAGGAAGTAACCAAGGCTGCTGGATATGTGGGAAAGAAGATCACTGGAAACGTGATTACCATGATTGGAAAGAGAAGAAGGTGTCTTTCAGTCACTACAAGAATATTGAGTTTTTATAGCAGAAGAATATAGCGTTTTTCATGGTTTTGCTATGGTTATAACATCGACAATTTTTTGATAGCGGTTCTAATTATGTAAACGCTATCTTAATGTTTTCGCGTAAAAATATTAAAAATACCGATATTTTTAATAGCAGATACACATTAAAAACGTTATTATACCTGTTAGGTGTAAAAGAAAAACGCGGGACTTAGAAAAAAATTAAGCTCCATCTAAATTTCCTTCACTCACCTATTAGGAGCGAAAACCTAAATTTTTTGTTATTCCCCCTTTTGATTCTCGCCTGCTTGATTATTGTAATCTAAGTCTTCCAACCCAAATTTTTCATGCTCTATTTGACCTATTTCGTTTTAGATCGAGAAATCTTTTCGAACCCAGAATAATTTCTACGCCCCAATCTC
>WJSH01007552.1:804-17522 GCA_009757365.2 Lepidium campestre | reverse complement strand
AAAAAAAAAAAAAAAAAAAAAAAAATCTTATTACGATATGGTTGAGAAGCTCTATTACACGCATTAGATTACAAACTCTAAAATACATATAACAAAAAAGAGACTTGTAAGATCTGGAGAAGCTTGTAGATCTTGGCAAGGGTATGTGCTTGAGCAACACGAGAAGTCGTTATTTGAACTACCAACAATGAGTAATGTGCTTTACAATGGCAGACATTGATTCAGCACTGCAATCACTATAACTCTTACAATCAACAATGATGTCTCACAAAGCCTTCTCTGGCTTTAAACATTCCAGTTCTCTTGCACAATTGATTCTTGATTGGCAATCAAAACTTTATAATTCCCTTCGTTATAACCCAAATTCTCATTGTAGTAATCCTCACAATAAAGTGTTTGTAGCTGCAGGTTAAGGTTGTTGTCGCTTAAAAACGTGATTGGATCAAATTCATCCAGAAGAAGAAGGTCCTCTTGTTCGTTCATTGGCATTATCAAATCATCCATAGATAAACCATATAGATCTTGCTGTAAAAAAAGGAGACAACGAGTAAAGAAAACGATCAATACGAATGGACATTGAAGCTTTGCAGAAACTGGACTCACCTCAGGTATTTGTTGCAGCAAGTTAGGGCTACTTGTATCCAGTGGACAGAGGTCCTCTTGTACATTCAATGGAATACTCAAATCATTCAGATACAAACCATCTTGAACTGGCTGGTTCACCTGAACCTGTAAAAAAAAAGAGATAACAAGTTAAGCAACAAGTCAGATTGACTCGAATGGGTATTGACACTTTACAGAAACTGGACTCCCCTCAGGTACTACTGTACACATCGCTCTTACAGTGTTCAAATGAGAGACCACAGAGCCATTACCACCATACAAAATCTCTGCGTCTTCACCCTTATACTTTACTTGGCAAAGAACAAAAGTCGTCTGAAAAAAGTTAAAAGTTTCGATCAAACAAATTGACACTCTTTACACCATATAGTGAGCATTGGATATATATAACTCAATCAAGAAACTCTGAAAAATTGTTTACCAGATTAGGAGGCAAGTAAGTGATGTGATACTCGTGCATAACCCAAAGAGTTCGAACTCCATTAGCAACTTTACCTTCATGGTACACAAGAGTCTTCTTAATCCCAATCTCACCTTTATTTCCTCTCTTATCTTTGATTATCTGATCTTTACCAGTTGGTTTCCAAAACCCAGTACCAGTAGTCCTCTTCATTGTAGTCTTCTTCGCAGTTGAGTACTCTTTCAATGAGAAGAAGTACCATACAAGATCATTGGATTTGATCTTCGATAATGCTGCAAAACATATCCCCAAATCACACCCAGACTAAATTAGAAAGAGATTATAATTAATTCTGAAAGAGAGATAACATCATTACAAGGCAAAAGCATTGGTTTGTAGCTACAAATGTTGATCTCACTGATCACATCGTCGACAAGCCATGACTTGCCAAGATTTTTGTTTTTCAGGTAATCGTTGATCAATTCCTCTCCTGTTGGAGAAAATCTATAACCTACTAAATCTTTAACCATTGTTAGTCACAGAAACAAATCGAAAAAAACAAAACTTTCCGAAATTTTTAGGGCTAAGTGAAGAGTTTTATCTCTCTGTTTTCTTTCTTCTCTATGTGGAGTCGAGTTTTATCTCTGTTTCTTTTGGATTCTCAAAGCCGTGGCCTTTTATAGCCAGTCACAAAATGGAGCGAAGCCGTGAAAATTATTATATTAAAATAATGAGTGAGGATTTATTAATAAATTAATATTAATTTATTATGTAGAGCCCGTATAGGTATTGTGGAGGCAAACAAAATAAAAATAATTAAATATTTGTAATTTCTCAGAAAGTAACATGGCAGGTCATGCCGTAGGAATCGCACGACGAAGTGAAAATACTAAATAAAAAAATTAGTGGAGGAAGCCAAAGAAGAAGAAAAAGAAAAGGCAAAATAGTGTTCAAAACTGCTCTCATGGTGATTTTTTGGCGATTTTATATGCTACTTTCTTTCAACTATTGGCTAGTGACAGTTACAGATTTTCACACCGATAAAGTGGAGCAATTCTGTTATGTTCCACTACTCCCAGTGGTTTCTCCTATGTTGGTTTACTCTCAATGTGATGCATTTGTTCTGGCGATATTTCTGGTTTTTCTCTTCTATAAGAGATGCGACTTTTTCCTCCAGTGTTACCATGTTCTTCAACTGTTGTTACATTCAAACTTTCTTCGATACAACCAGTTTTTGTTTACAATAGCACAAAAATATCCGTTGGGCTATGCAAGATCTGGATTTGGGGGCCACAGATGAACCGGTTCTTTTCCCATCTGATGTTCTGCAACAAGCAGAGGAGGATCATCGATTTGTTATTGTTGGCTGTCCAATAATTTCGCGTCAACGGAATCTTTGTTCTATAATTGCTGTGTTACCACGAACTTGGGGTTTAACTGGAATGGTCCATGAATGAATCATCGAAGGCGGCTGCTTTCAGTTTCTGTTTCCTTTTGAAGATTTGATGGAGTCAGTCCTACGCCCAGGACCTTGGTGTTTTGCTGATCGAATGTTAGTGCTTCAACGTTGGAGGCCGGAGATGAGTCCATTGATGTTGAACTTTATTCTGGTTTGGGTCCAAATCAGAGGAATCCCTCTTTAGTTCATGAATCAGACGATTGTTGAACATGTTGGCAGAGCACTTGAATAACTTTTGGACACAGATTATGATACAAAGGCTACTTCACGAGTGGAATTTGCACGAGCTTGTGTGAATTGGGACATTTCCTTGTCGTTGCGTTTTCAACAAAATTTTCAATTTCGAACTGGTGTAAACACACTTTTACGGTTCCGGTATGAACGTTTACGTGGGTTTTGTGAAGCATGTGGGATGCTTACTCATGATACTGGATCATATGTTATTCAAAATGGTGGAATTATGGCTTCATCGGACAGTGATGATGATCATGATGATGGAGCACCTCCGGGAAACTTTAATACTGGTGTTCGCATACAAGATATTGTTCCAAGGGAATTTGCAAATGAAGTCGTGGCTAATGGCGTACCAGATTCTGATTTAATGATCACAACTTCTGTGGATGTTGATCCAGTGAAACAAATGGTTTTCGAGGAGGCCAATCATAATCGTAAGCGTAAATTCACTAAGACTCCTTTTGTTGCTCCAGGAGTTAAGATGGCACATGCAACAAATGTGGAGGAGGGTTCTTCTTCAAGCATGACTCACATTGACAAGATCCAAGGTTTGGTGGTTCCTAAACCACCCAAGGAGCCATGATTACAACCATTTGGAACTGTCAAGGTCTGGGCATTGACCTGACAGTTCGATGCCTTAAGGAGATTCAGAAAAAATTTCTCTCGGATATGATATGCCTCATGGAAATAAAACAGAAAGATGATGTGGTTCATGATGTTTGTGGTTCACTTGGTTATGATTGTTGTGTAACAGTCCCTCCACAGGGTATAAGTGGAGGTTTAACAGTATTTTGAAAGAAGTCTATGTCTGTTTCAGTTCGTTTCCAGTCTTCAAATTTGGTTGATTGCTTTGTTGAAAGTAATGGATTGCGTTTCTATTTGTCTCTTGTGTATGGTCATTTGAATCCAACATATATAAATCACTTATGGGAACGCCTTGAACGAATATCAACAAGTCGCCGAGAACCATGGTTGGTTTTTGGGGATTTTAATGAGATAAAAAGCAATGAAGAAAAGTGTGGTAGAGTTCGAAGGGCACATAGTACGTTTTTGAATTTTAGGCGTATGTTATCCACTTGCCAATTTCATGATTTAAAATCACTGGGGGATCGATTTTCATGGATTGGAAAACAGTATTCTCACAATGTCTAGTGTTGCCTAGATCGTGCAATGGCAAATAAGGAATGGCTGAGTTTGTTTCCTTAAGCTCATGTGGAATTTTTGCCTTTTGAAGGTTCTGATCATAGGCATTTCATAGTGAATTGTGATCAGAAGCTGAGTAACAGATGGAGAGATTTCAGATATGATAAACGTCTATTTAAAAGAGAAGGGTTTTGTGATAAAGTAGTTAGGGCATGGCAATGAGATGGTCACGCTGCTAATTTGAATTCACGTATAAGTGATTGTCGTCGGTCTATTTTAATCTGGAAATGATCAAACCCAGTTAATGCAACACAACGTATTAAGGATTTGAAAGTTCAGTTAGATGATGCGCTTTCTTAGGGTACTCTCTCGACTCAGAATATTGATAAAATACGTGAAGATTTGCAATTAGCATACCGAGAGAAAAAGCAGTATTGGAAGTTAAAGAGTAGAAACACTTGGTTGAAAGAAGGAGATCGCACTACCAAGTCTTTTTATGTTGCTACGAAACAACGTCTTGCGAGGAATAGAATTGTAGCAATTGAATCTGAAGAATGGTACAATTAGTAGTGGTGATTAAACAATGGGAGTAGCTGCTGTAAATTATTTCTCAGAATTATTTCGGAGTACAAGACATGATTTAGTTGATAATACAGAGGTTTTTCAGGGTTTTCAAAACAGAGTTTATGTTGAGATGAATGCTGATTTAACTAAGGCGATATCTGATGAGGAAATAGAACATACAATGTTTGCTATAGGTCCAGATCGGGCGCTGGGTCTTGATGGCATCACTGAGGCATTTTTTCAACAATTTTGGACAGATTTTCGAGATGATATATGTAAGGAAGTCCGTGAATTTTGTGAGAATGATACTCTTCATCAGGGCACTAATCATAGTAATTTTTGCATCATACCAAAAACAGAGGCACCACGAATGATGAGTGATTTTTGACCGATTGCATTATGTAATGTTCGGTATAAAATCATCTCAAAAATCTTGGTGGAACGTTTAAAACGCCATTTTTCTAGTGTTATCAGTGAAGAACAAGTTGCTTTTATTCATTCTCAGAACATTATGGATAATGTGATCACCGCGCAAGAGATGTTGCATTCTTTAAAATCTCGTAAGAGATGGGCCAAATCGTATATGACTGTTAAAACTGATATTTTAAACGCGTATGATAGATTGGAGTGGCAGTTCTTTCAAGATACGATGACTCATATGGGATTTTAAACAATATGGATTGATTGGATAATGAAATGCATAGGGATAGTCTCTTCCTCTGCATTGATTAATGGATCTCCTCAAGGAATGATTATCCCAAAATATGGTATTCGGCAAGGTGATCCTTTGTCGCCTTAAATCTTCATTCTTTGTAGTGAAGTTTTGAGTCACCTTTTACAGAAAGCTGAAGGAGACAATCGATTGAAAGGCATGAAGATTAGTTCAAGAAGACCTACGATTAATCACCTAGTATTTGCTAATGATGCTCTCTTCTTCTGTCATGCTCATCTGAGATTGTGTCAAATGATACTGGCTGCAATGATTCTAACAACGATAATGATTTTTCAGCTCTAGGGAAGAGGTTATCTTCTTCCTTGCCAATTTCAGTTGTGTTTCTTTTTTCAATGTCTCTGCTTGTGCATTATTCACTGGATCACATTCGTCGAATGTTCTCTTTGGGACTAACTCAAGAACTGCATGCTGATGCAGTTCCACTCATGCATTTCCCTCATGATGATGCGCCCTTAATATTTATTGTTCGAAGGTGTAAACGACCAAGAACTTTTTCTTCTCGTTTTGATCGGATGTACATGTTTGAAAAGAAGATCAAAACTTTAATGGGGCATCCTTCCCCTGTTTTCTCGGTGGCGAACCCTGAGGAAAGGTTCAACAAGTATGTTGAGAAACTTAAAAAAAAAAAGGTTCCCACTTATCCCATCATTTACACCATTACAACTTCTGGATAATGCGTACCATTGCAGCGTATATATTTATAAACCCATATTCCTTCCGTTCTAATTTTCCCAATAATATATACTACTTTCAGAGGTATTATTGATCTAATTGAGAGGAAGAAACACATACCCGCCAAGCTTATGGATGAACTAATTCTGTTTATGCATCATATCTCGAGAAGTGATGAAGTTGATGGGAATAACTACAGAGGTAATGCGTTAGACACCAAATTCCTTACAATGATATCCCGGATTTACTCCAAATTTTCAAAGTGTCCTAAGCGCACAAACTCTTCCAGTTTGGTAAAAGGCTTCTTGATATAATTCTTGGTATTGGTGAAAACCACTGTGCAGAGCTTCTTTCTCAGGTTGATTACCTTTACATCCCATTCAATTTTAGCTACAAGAATTGGGTGACCTTAGCAATACATTTTCCGGAGTTCAAGATCTATGTTTTGGATAGCAACCAAAAACTAGCCTCCAACGCTAGCATTGCGGTTGATCTAAAGTTGTTGTCAGTTATGCTCCCTTACTTGATTCGCTAGGCGGCTGGGAACACCATGATGGAAAATTCCTAATCAAACAATTGTCCATTGAGCGTGTCGCTGGAATCCCTCAGGTTCCCTCTCCATATGATTCAGGGGTTCTTGCAATTTTTATGATACATGCGCACGTAGAAGGTAGTCTTGATTTATGCAAGAAGTTTGATGTTACTTCTTTGGATATTAAGGTTAAGAAGCTTGTTTCAGCCATGTTTCCATGATGATGTATTAACTTGAGTGCTATCCGTAAACTTATGTGTGTTTGATGTCTATCAACTTAGAGAGTCTATCCTTTATGTTTTCCTTACTTGCGTCATATCCTTCTCGGCTAACTTTATGTTCTTGTGTTGCACCTGGTTACTTGTTTACTAGTAACCAATATTATCTTATTTGATTAGTTATCCATAAACTGAAGTGTCTTTCGCTGTTCTTCTCCCGAAATCCATTTCTCTTGTCAAGTTAATTATATTTTGTACTCAGACTCTTCTTTGTACTTCCTTTCAGATCCATATTACCTATCTTTATCTCTTAAAGCGAAAAACTTTTTTTTTTTGGGACACGCTTACCAAATTTGATATATCTCTACACGGTTTTTGTTATACGTTTATCTATTGCCACAACCTTTAACAAAGTAGCAGCTCTTAAAGGTCATCATTATATAATTTGGGGACAAGGCTGTTCTACGACACTCTCTCCCAAATTCAGTTTTTAATTGTCAAATTTAATATATGTTTGTAAAACATTGCCATAGTTTCCGAGTTCTTGGTAAACGTTCATCCATTGCTATAATATTTTACATAGTAGCGAATAATATCGTTTTACATAAAGGAAATATGAATTGAGACTAGCAACAAGCACTTCTAATTATACATACGAGCCATGATTTGTAATTTTTCTCACCCTCCATTCTTATTATATTTAACATCTTCTTGCTACGTGCAAGGTTCCATCATGCATGTCTCCATCCCAATTCACATGAACAAAAAACAAAATGTCTTTTCCGTTCAGCTCCAATTACGTTGCAGCATCTTGCTATCAAGATATTAACAACGTCTTATATTGCTATCAATCTACACTATGTTCTTTACGAGTTCTGCAATTCCTACATGGTTAGGAAGTTTGCACATTGCGCGGTAGTGCCTAAACTTATGGCATCGTCCACACCTTTTCATGTGCTTACTCTACAACATTAACAACATGTCGTTACACCATTAGTAAACATCGTTCACATATCTGCATATAAGTTTATATGTATCTTTTCCGGTATACCTTAAACTCCCCACGTAAAAAGAATTTTCTCTTTTTTGGACGTCCAGGAAGCCTCCTTACTGAAGGCGGGCAAAGATCGTGCCCTCCTTCGTTTATGGGACACGGAACCAGCGAACAGACATTAAAGACATGCATAATTTTACCAGCATACGCTAGTCTCAAGGCCTTCACAGTTAGCCATTTGCCTACTAAAGTTTTAACCTTAATTATTTCTTCTAGTGCAACTCGTATTGCATGCGAACATGATATTTTTAACAACTGGAACTTCCTACATCTGCAATGTTTGTCCTTCAGATTCACATCAAAACTTTTGTTGTGAAGGTTTTTTACTTTATATTCACCAGGTGCAACCTTTAATAGCTTGAAGCCTTTAGAGTTTTCAAAAAATTTTATAATCAATTCCTGAACTTTAGGAGGCCAAATATTCTCCTCCCTCTCTACAGCTTCACGTCTTAGTGCAAACCAACTCAACAAGCGTGTCCTTATAACTTCAAGGATTGCAATTACCGGGTACTCCCTAACGTGGCTCAGTGCATTGTTCAAAGATTCTGCAATGTTGCTTGTCATTATATTGTACCTGTCAATAGGAAAGTGTGATCTTGTCCAATGTTCAAACCCCATTTCTCCTAGGTATTCAACATATTTCTCATTCGCATCCCTTATCTCATTGAAGATCTTGTAAAACTCTTTGCTTATGTAAGCTCGTGTAGCCCTCGAGACAAGGAAACTGAGATGATGATTTTAGAACATTGATGTAATATTGCGCTTCAGATGCTCCACACACCCCCTATGACTTGCCCTTGGATACACCCGTCATATCTAATAGCGTAAGCAATTAGTTACACATACATTTTACTTTCTTACACATTTACTGCGAACTTAATACATACACAATTATATTAGTACACATGCATCACTATACACAGTTTTTACAACTATTAAACTATCCAACTTCTCGTACCTTACTTATGCTTGAGTATATGGCCGCGTGACGGTCCGAAACAAAGACCAAATACCTATCGTCCAAGATTATTTATGACAGTTTTCGCATAAACCATGTCCATGCTTCATCATTCTCGCTATTCACAATGCCAAAGGCAATGGGGAAATTTTGAAAGTTCCAATCTTGTGCAGTTGCTGATAGCAAACATCCTCCATAACGTCCTCTTAGGTGAATCCTATCAATGACTACAACTTTACGCATATATGTGTATCCCTTTATCGATGCACTTAGAGCCATAAACAAATACTTAAACATTTCTATTCTAAGATTGTGTACTGCTGACTCCACTGCAACAACTGAATTCGGGTTTGTTTCAACCATATTCTTAAAGTACGCTAGAATAAGTGCATAACTTCCCAATACTAATCCTAAAGCTTGATCCATTGCAATTTTCCTCGCCCTCCACGCTTTCCAATGAGAGATGTTTAATTTGAACTTATAGCAAACAATTTGTTGTAACTCAGTTGGCTGAGGTCCTTTGCCGACTCCTACATATCTTGACCACATTAATTCACCAATCACATCACTTGATGCTTGTTTTGTGGAAATTACCCCTTGCATCTATACTACAAACATGTGTGAGCGTTGCCTTTCTCACTTTGAACCTGTCACTATCCTCAAGTTGAACCGCATACACTCGCCAAGGGAAATTGTCTTGCACACACGCTACAACAAGCATTGATGGGGCAAACCTGACTGTTTTAAAATGGAATTTGTTGTTGATGGCATGAATTACTATTTTTGTTTTGCAGTCCTCTTAGTTTCTGTATACTCTTCCAATGTAGACGTTATCCCCTTCATATGCGTCATCTCCTAGAGCTCTTTCCAATAGATCTGCATTTCACAAACTCATACTCCTAATTTAACCTACACATTTAAACAGTCTTATACACGCATATTATATTAAATAAATACGCAACAAAATATGTTTGAATAAAGACATCTGGATTTTTAGTCCTCACTCATACTGTCCTCTCTGGGCTCATCGAAATATGGAGCAGCATCTCTGTCATACAGAACACTCGTCACCTTCCTCCCTCCACCCATCTCCATAAAAATTTTTGTCGCTACTCTCCCCCATCATTCTCATGAATATTTTCAGTCATCACATGATGGATGAGATTCGTTTCTCCAAAGACGTCTTCTTCATTTTTCCAACACATTCATGAATTTTACTCAGTTTTCGTACAACTGAGTAGATTCGATTACATAAATAATTGATTCCTTTACGCCTAACAAATACAGTACACATATACACTCACCCATGCCAGATAAACATTTCGTATATGTCCCACTAGTGTCATCCGTTCCTAGCGAAATCAGAGGAAACACATCGTTCCCCTCAGAAGAGCTTGTTTCCATAGGCATTATTGACCCAACAAAAGCTCTTAATTCCTCATGAATTTCATTTCCTGCAGTCGCTAGAGCTAAGACATCTGTTGGGCTTCCTTGTGTTAGTGGGCCTATATTCAGGTCCAGTGTGGCATCCCTGTGTCCTCCCACATTTGGTATGCAACTGTCCCCAATGATCATTGTCTTGCTCCCTACAAAAGCTTGTCATAGCTCTATCACATACTTATCGTGCCACACCTCTAGGTCTTGAATATGTCATTCTCCTTTATTTGCTATTCATTTCCCTTTATCTGTTCGTAGCTGTGTAACCATGTCATTTCCACCTGTCAAAAAACAACATGGTGTGTCAAGTGCGCAAGCATCCCGTTAACTTTTATTACGTTTTTTTTCTTCTCGTCAATGTATCCTACTCTCTGTATTGGTATTGCCATCATCATCTTCTTCCATTCTCGTCGTCTCATTCATGTCTTCTGCCTCATTCTCACCATTGCATCCTGCAGCTGTAATTCTTACCCTTTGTGTACATGTTATGTTGCCTATTTGTTCCAACCATCAGACACAATGCAATATACTCCCCCATCTACTTTGTTGTGTTTAAATTAATAAACTTATCTCGCATGTACAACTTTTCATTCTTTTATTCAATATTTTCTTACCCATTGTGTCGTAATTCATATCATCGTCTTCCATTATTGTCGGCTCTTTATTTATTTCTTTCCCCTTCTCACATTAAAGAAATCTCGTCCCTCCAACCCCCCATCCAATAGGTGTTCCTTTCCTTCCTGTTAGCTTAACAAAATTTTTGAGTCATCATCCTTCCCCTTCACATATCCTATAGTTTACATCTATTATACATATATACCAACTTTACTATAATATATTTAACATCTGATATTCTTTACATTTATCATTAACATATAGCAACCTCTACATAATTCATACACATTTAACAGATCTCATTTAGTTATACACATTCTAGGTAATGGTTATCATGTTACGTATATGTGTACCATGTTTCATAACTACATACACTAATCATCCTCATATATTACCTAGCAATGTCAGGCATTTGTTTCTAACACTCATTACACCATATATTGTTCCTTTTAGCCAAGATATTCCTTCGAATATATCATGCCCCGCCAATTTGGACACACTTTCTGATAATTTTTTTTATTAAAAATAATTTTTTTATCTTTCCTATTATTCTCTTCATCGTTTATGGCAATGCACTTTCCTTTACCAGTCTCAACTATCCTCCCCGGTGCAGCAAAACCTTCTGTCAACTCATTTCCCACATACCTTATAGTTGCTCACAAGGTCACATCCGTCAAAGTTTCCTTCACCATCATAAACAACGCCATATCGTCATCTGTTTTTATCTCCATGGGTAGGGTCTTTTCCCACTCAGGGCCAAGAACCCACTTTGGCCATTTGTAACTCAACTCCACTTTATCTCCCATCCTAATCCCAAATACATGCTTAACCAAGTCAACAACCTTATCCATCGAGTCCCCTTTGTTTACAATAACTTTGTAATAAATCTCATCCCGTACAACTACGTGTTCATAACTACCATGATCTCTCTG
Source organism: Lepidium campestre (assembly GCA_009757365.2). NCBI lineage: Eukaryota > Viridiplantae > Streptophyta > Magnoliopsida > Brassicales > Brassicaceae > Lepidium > Lepidium campestre. The sequence goes on along the minus strand of WJSH01007552.1, from coordinate 5,950 downwards.
TTCTCATCTCCCTTTCTCCACACAAACTCTTACTCTCATTCTGTGTTCTGCAAAGTTCAAACTTTATTAAATAAAAATAAAGTTTCAATTCTTGTAGCGATTCACTTTTATGGGATTTGATTCTTACTTACCCATTACATTTATGGTTGTTCCAATAAGTTGAATAAGTTAAATCATACATTTTAGAGTTCAGCTTTTTCCTGCATTAATCGCCTTCTATGCTTATCTCAACTGAACCTTTGTTTTTCTTAATGCTTTTCTTGTACCACTTTTAGGTTTCTACATATGTTACTTAATATAGGCGGCTCACCTTATACACATATATATACAATCCAAAAAAACATTTCACATATATCTAAGGCCCTTTGTAACCATGTACTTGCGCCGTCTTATTTTCCCAGAAAATCATTATCTTAATGTCTTATGTCTGCTTCTCTCCAATATGTTAAAGATTTTAAGTCTGACACTTATTTAATGTGGTAGACATATATCTTCCTCAATATCTATTATTTTTGATTTAATTTATTCATTACTTAAACATAATAGGGTGCTTGACTTTTTCTTTCTTTCTGATAAGAGAGATTTAATTATTTAAAAATCAAAGACATCCACCTAATTATGTATAAACTTTATGTATATTAAGTAGAATCACCCATCAATCAAAGTTAGAATATGGTTAAAAGCAGAAAAGAAACCTAACTTTTTACCTACTTTTGTAAAGCCAATTTGCATAGATTTCACAAATTGTTTTTTTTTTAAAATTAATTTTAAAAGGAAAATAATAAAAGTGACTAATAAAAATTTGAAACTAGACGGAAAAAAGAAATTGAAACGATGTGCGGTGAACGAATAGAGGTAAAATAAACAGTTTTTGAAAAAGCGACTCGATAGTTTTGGGATTGGTGAAAGAGATCGCTTCAATTCTCTTCTTTATTGGTTCCTCAATTTGGAACCAAAGTTTCGGCTATGGAAGCTTCTCGTCTTCCATCTCGCGTTTCTGTTCATCAATCTCTCGGCGGAGGCCCAGGTCCTCTCTCTCGCTCTTTCACTCACTTTTTTTTCCGTTTCAATTATCATACGAATTTCTAAATTCCATTACTGTACCATTGTCGTTGACTCCATTATCTTAGATCTCTCTTGCATCGGTCATCGTTCGTTTAACTATTCTTTTTTGCTGATTGGAACTTGTGTTCAATGATTTTTGTCTTGTGTACTGTAGTCGCTGATTTGATTATGTGGAAGAATCGACGCGTAGGGGTTCTTCTGCTCGTATCAGTGACGTTATTATGGTTCCTCTTCGAGAAATGTGGATATAGTTTCTTCCCTTTTGTTGTTAATATTCAGCTACTTCTCGTCGTTATACTCTTCTTCTGGGCCAAATCTGCTATTCTTTTCAATAGGTAGATCTCTCTATCTATCTACTTCATCTCAATTTAAGCTTATTTCTGGGATGTAGATTGAAGAAAGGCAGATTTTGCATCATTTCTGTAGATAAATCACGTTTTTGTATATCAACCAAGTACCAAACACTTAGGAGAAAGTAAGTAGAAAACTTTTGTTACTCCTGCTAAGTCTGAATCTGAAATCTTCTCTGTTTGTTTCTCGAACCAGACCTATGCCTCAACTTCCTAATCTTGAAATCTCTGAGGCACCTGTTCTTAAAGTGGTTGATGCTCTACGAGTGTTGATTAATACTGTACTCTCGTTTGCTCGTGAAATTTATGTGGGCAGAAATGCAAAGCTACTCTTTCGGGTCAGCAAAGTTGTCCCTTTTGTTTCTCTTATAGATTTTAGAGTGTAGCTAGTTGATATGCATTCAGTCTGAGAAATTGAAACATTGTTGCTATGGCAGGTCAGTGTTGTGTTGTGGACTGTATCATTTGTGGGCAATCTCTTAAACTTCCTCACAATTCTCTACCTTGGTGAGTACTTTTTAATACGATATCTGAGTAGTTGATACGTATCTCTAGAAGGGAAGGATATATGTTTATGTACTCTAGACTTGTTCAACTCACCTATTGACTTTCTACGTGTGATTTAAATGGACAGGTGTTGTTCTCAGTCTGTTGATTCCCATTCTTTACGAGAGATACCAAGATCGCATTGATGATAAGCTGTTTTTAACACATCGAATTATTCAAGAACAGTACAGGAAGATCGACGAAAGATTAATACAGAAGATAATTACTAAACCCACAAATAAGATAAAGAAGATGCAATAGGTAAGCATTCTGACCCTTGTTCTTAACCAGTGTATTAGCTTAGCCCTTGTGATACGTTGTTGCATTTCAACACTGCAATTTTTCTTTGGTAAGGTGTTTTTGTTAAGCCTAGTGCATAACTTTTGTAACTAGCCTAAGGGTAGTGTAGCAGATTGTAGCTTTGCCAGCTCAATAACAGAGCGTACACAGGTTAGTTAAGAGCTGAAATTTCATAGGAGAGTGAGGAGAATGTGTTGCATTGGTCAAGAATGTAGAGACTTCTAATCAAGTCTCTCCATAGTTTATCTTGTTAAACTGTGGCACTCTTAGATGTTACTAGATCCGATAGACATAATTTGTGCTGACCAGTTGCATTTTTGTTTCTTTGAACACGCAAAGTGGTAACCTCCCAATTCAATATTTCACACACCAAATACTGATCTGTTGGCACTCTATTCGTTGCACGCAGTGAAAGAAACGTAACAATACAGAATAGGACTGAATGGGAAGGTAAAGCTGAGTAAAGATGCAACAAAGCAACGTAACAAGCTATTGATTATAGATAAATAGAGAAGTTGAGACTTGGTTTTGTCACGAATCAGTCTCTTATTTGATTCTCTTTATAGGGACGTTGTGGATAAAGTCCATTGCCTCTGTAATTTCAGGAACTAAATGTGATTTCTAATCATAGTATGGGACAATTTCTGGCAAGTAAATGGCTCGATATTTTGTTCCTTGTTTCCTATATATTTTTTATTATCTGGGTGGTTCGAGCTCGGGTCTATTACCTCTACCCCAAATTCGGCTAGGTGAAAACCACTGAAATGTCACACACTATGTTTTTTTTTTGTGATGAATGTTCGAATTCAAATAGTATACTACCCAGTCTTTTCCACTCTACCACTATACCGTTGAACGGTGTGGCCGCTTTTTTGTTCATTTTCTTTTTTTCTACTTTTAGTTTGAGTCTGACGTCGATGCTTGATGGTAAATGGTAATCACATTTGTAATTCAGCAATGTTACTTATAAAGCCGTAGAGTTCCACAATGGTTGGTTCTTGGACATAAAAGGAAACAAACCCGGCTTTCAACGTTTATGAATACATGAAGTGAAGCCAAAATTGGCAGAATAAGACACTCAAGCAAGCTTAGGAGCTAAGACAGATTCCGAATTGGGCACTGTCACGGATCGCAACAGCTCCAACGAGCAAACAAGGCCTAGGAAATGAGAGAGTAAGGTATTTGCTGATGCCTGCACAAAAGCGGATCTTAAGTCAAACAAATGAACTTACACATGTAAAGAGTTACAAACAACAACAAGACAACATGTAGTTTAGAGCTTTTGTTGTTCAATACCTGAACAAGGAAGACATCAAGAGCAAGAACAGGACTGTATCCCTGAGAAACTCCTTGGTAGAAAGGGTTAGCTGAGGTTGTTAAGGCCTTTGCAACTAAAAATCCAACTGTTGCTTGCATCCCGAGAAGTGCTGCTCCCATTCCCAAAAGATTTACCATAATTCCACTCCTCAAACCTTTCACAACATCAGCACGAGGCGGGGCCTGAAACAAGACAACCTTTATCTTAACATTTGGATGTTTCCAAACTACAAAACTGAGTAACAGGATTCAAGGAGTAGCAGCAATTGGGAGACCTGACTGGATTATACAACCAGCTGAAAGTCTTAAACATGATTAGATGGTTCTTTTGCTCTCTACCAGCATCACTAAAGGTTCAACAGCTTCTGCTACATATAAGCTTCAAAGATCGGTCTTAAATGAACAACGTAAAACCAGTTTCACACATAAGAACCTAACAAGCTCTATCCTACTAGTGTTAACTTCTACAGAAGGACAGTCAGACCATGAGAACTCAGTGATTCGACTTACTGCATCTACTTATAAAAACCAAACTGTTTTACTTTGCTGTAGTCATTACCAATACTCATCTAAACGAATAACTTCTAAAGAGAGTTATTTCGGATTAAACTACAATGAAGACCAAGCACATTGTACCTTGGCAGGGTCGATGGAAGTTCGGCGGAGCCTCTCTGAGAGCCGAATATATCCAAACGACCAGAAAACCGAGACAAACGCAGCAGCTATCCCACTTGCGGTTGCATAGAAAGTAGCAGGTGAAGTAGGTTTCCCTGTTACAACAATGGAGAAGGATAGAATCACAGCCGCAACCACAGTTGACACAAGCTGCCCCCAGAAACCAATACTCCCGAGCCTCTTGAAGTACCTTGAAGTCTTCTCCAATCTCTTAGAAACCTGTGAAACCACCACTCATGCTCAATAAAAAACTCTCTTCTACATATAAAACCACTCAATTGCTGGAAAAACACTAAACCCTTAAATTTCAGTTCTGAAAAACTCGAATCCAAAATTTTATATACTTCTTAAAATCAACAGCTGACTCAGGTGGATACTGTGAATTCCGGCTAATCATTCCCAATTGGTGATACAATTTGCTCAATGATGATCTTCAAGCTCTCGCTCTACATTCAATTTATCTAAATTGTGCAGAAATCAAGATAGAAAATGAAGATTCGAGCATAAAAAGCCGAAGAAATGAACTAAAAAAACGAACCTGAGCGAGCTTTGCCTTATCGACCTCATTATCACCGGAAACAGAAGAAGGAGACGTCGGAGAGGAAAATGCCACCGTGGATAGTGAGAAACTAGGCTTAGATCCTCCGATTTGGAAACCATAAACAGACAGAGACGATGACGATTTGTATGAGGAGATAGTGGTTCTTCTCTTCGGAGACAAGAGAAGTGGATTAAACAAAGGCAAGAGGCGAGTTGAGAGGCGTTGGTAGTGACATGGTTTCTGAAAACCTGGCCGTAACGCAACTGCTGATACGCCGGAGGAGTTCGCCGGCGACGAGAGTAGTGACCGCATATTTTTCGTGAAGTTTTAAGAGTAAAGTTGCGAATTGGTG
>WJSH01007539.1:15581-45236 GCA_009757365.2 Lepidium campestre | reverse complement strand
ACAGTCTTCGCCCAGTTTCTATGGTTTGATCGATCTTTTATTTTGAAAGAAGTCTTTGTCGTTCTTCGGCCATTTGTTTTTCTAGGGTTTGTTTGATCTTTTATTTTGAAAGAGGTTTTAGCAATGCAGAGTTCTTAAGGCCAAGTGAATTTTTTCCAGGGTTTGATCTTATAATTTGATTTTGAGTCTTTGTTCTTACTTGCATGTCAAGAAACAAGATTCATGAAAATCATGAACAGTTTCTTTGTTCGGAGTCATCAAATCTAGTTACAACTTGAGATGACCAATTGAGTTTAAGAGTAGATTGTTAAAATACTATGCCTTTGATCATGTACATCGAAAACAATAAGTGTCAACTTCGTGTGACCATTTTCACTTTGGTTCAAATCTTATACATTACATTTTATATGTTTCTGCTAAAGCTCTATATTATGTACTTTTACTTTCGTGGTCACAGGATGTGTTTTCGTAATATATATATATATTCAGTCAGAATAAACTATATGTCATTTACATTTGTCTTGCGCAAAATATGTATATTACTATATATAACCCGCGCTATAGCGCGAAATTTGATATTTTTTTATGAAAAATAAATAATATTTAATTATATATCAATAATTTTCTATACATATTATTATTATTTGTTTGTTCCTTTATATATATTTGATATAGCAATTTTAGCTATGAGCATAAAATCCGATATCCGAAACCCGAACCAAAATCGACTCGAATTAGAGAAACCGAACCCGACAAAATACTCTAAATGGATCATAAATCTATGTACCCGAAAAACTGAATCCAAACCCGTATCAAAATCAAATCACGAACCGGATACCCGATATATTTTTGTTAAAATTTAGTTTTTTAGACTTTTTTCAATTAAATCTTTATTAATTTGAATTTTAATATAAAGATACTTGAACCCAAACTCGATATATACCGAACCGGAACCAAACCAAAAGTTAAAAATAATAGAATAATTCTTAAATCTAAAGAACAAAAAAACCCGAATTAGAGAAACCAAACCCAAACCGAATCCGACAAAATACTAGAATAGGTCCTTAATCTATGTACCCAGAAAACCGAACTCAAACCCTAACCGAATTAAGAACCGAATTTGTACCTAATATATTTTATTAAATATTAGCTTTTTAGAGTCTTTTTCTATTAAATATTTATTAATTTTAAATTTTTATATACAAATTTATAATAAAGTCAACCTTAAACTTATTTTTAGGGTAATTATGAACTCAAACCCGTACCAGAACCAAATCAAGAATCGAATGGGTACCCGATATATTTTTGTTAAAGTTTAGCTTTTTAGAGTTTTTTCTAATGATTTTAAATATTTATATAAAAATACCCGAACCCAAACTCGATCTATATCAAACCGAAACCGATCCAATAAATAAAAATACCCGAATAAGTCTTAAATCAAAAGAACCAAAATCCCGAATTAGAAAACCGAACCCGACAAAATACCATAATGGGTACTATATCTATGTACCCGGAAAACCGAAACCAATCCTGAACCAAATTTATATCCGATATATTTTTATTAAATGGTAGGTTTTTTAGAGATTTTTAATTAAGTATTTATTAACTTTGAATTTATTTAAAAAAATTATGATAAAACTAACTTTAGACCTATTTTTAAGGATAATTATGAACCATATGTTAATTTTAATATATAGTTATAATTAAAGTATCTGCGCTTTAATATATAAAGATGCAAGTTATAAAACCCAAATTATGCATATTACAATTGTCTTTTTATTTATATATTTTTAACGAGGTCATGTAGTTGCGCTTTGACATCTTTCTGAAGCATCCATTAGCTTCAATTGAAATGCTATATATAAACTTACATTCAGATAAACAAAAACCAAAACTGGAATGTGGGAAAGAAAGATTTATAAGCTAATATGTCAATAAATGGTGATGAAGAGAAGATGTAAATTATGACATAAATGAGAGTATGGAGAAGTAAAGGGAATGTGGTTATGATGCAGAGGGTCGGATCCAGTCGAAACTTGTCTTTCTTCAACTTCATTACCTTTTTCCTCCATATATCTCCTTCTCCTGTTTCCCAAAACCAATAAATTATTCATCTTGTATTAAAGTACTAAAGAATAAACAAACGAACATCAAAATCCATAGCTAAAAAACAAAAAAGTTTCATCTTTTTGGGTGAAAAACTATTGTTCATTCGTTTGTAATACAGTTTGTGGGATGATAGTATTAGGAAGAAAACAATACCTTCTTCATGGATTTCTTTTCTTCAGTTGCTCCTAACAACAAGATAGAACGAAAAACCGAAACGTATTTCGATCTTTTTGATTACACTTTCAACGGTCTACAAAAAAACGAAACGTTTGATTCACTCAATAAAAGAGTTAGTAACTAATACAGTTGTAACTCAAATGATCCCAAGCCCTGTTCAGTTGAGATAATGATGGAGGGAAAGAGAAATCTATGTGATGATGAAGAAAGATGTTGATGCATCAGGGAGTGTGAAAAGTTTATGGTTAAGGATACAACTAGGATTTGATCCCAATCATCATTGCGCTTATTTGATATGAATCCCAACGAGTAGATTGGTCAGGAATCATAAAGCGTAACCAAACCACTTCACTCTGGCTTCTACTTACTTTAGCTCAAACTGTTAAACTAAGATTTGTGTTCTGAAATCTGAAGCAGCCACCAAGAATTGACGATTTCCAGGCTCGTCCACAGATTGTTCACATACAACTTTTGACCAATTCTTCTACCAAAAATCGTGCAACCTAATGGTGCAATTGCAGCTTGATATATATGAGAGATGTTTTGGCAAGGACTTCAACCCCAAAGTTGACTTTAAAACATTTCGCTAATATGTACATTTGGTGCAAAATTTAACCTTACATTTGCTTCTACGGACACAACAGTTTTGACTTTGGAAGTAGTCAGAATCACGAAAACCTTAAAACGTTTTTGTCATGGCCAAGTAAGAGGAGGCTAATATCTCCCTGAGTGAGAAAATGAATTTAAACCTCGACAAAAATCGTATCAATTGCCCTTTTTGGAATAGATCTTTGTGTTTAGGATCTCCCCAAAGTTATTTGATGAAATAGTCTTTGATTATTGATTGAGGTCCCTAACCTAAGACATTGCAATTTCTGACCTCGCTAAATAGTAGTATGCTGCTAATTATGCTACCAATAAGCAGCCAAACCAAAGACCAAAGACAAACTACACTAATGTTCAAAATCAAAGTGGAGATCTCAACTAGCTAACATAGTCTTAATCCTGTTAGATGAATACATTAGATCAACTATAGCTCAATTCCATCATGCAACAGCTTCTTCCAAAACTCAACAAGAACACATTTGCAAAATATGCACATTATATGGAGTAATTGACATAACACCAAATCCAGCTATGCTAATGCCATAAATTTCAGGACAAGAAATGAGGAGTTAAAAAGCCAAGACATTGAAATAAAGATGACAACTTTAAATATAGCAAATGGGTAACATAACAAAGATAAGGTCTGGGAGAGAAAATTCATTATCCAATAAACATAAAACTGAAATATAAATCTAAAGTCTCACAATTCCCATACTCCAAAACCTTGTGATGATAGAAATTGAAAACAAAACACAAACCGGCTTAACGGTAACTCTTCTGGAAACGAGAACGAGCACCACGACCACCAAACTTCTTTGGCTCACACCTCCTAGGATCAGCCACAAGAAGAGTCCTATCGTACCTGATTAAGATATCTTTGATCTCCTTCTTTGATTGCTCGTCAACGTACTTCTGGTAGAAGGCAACGAGAGCCTTTGCGATACTCTGACGGATTGCGTAGACCTGGGAAGTGTGACCACCACCGTTGACACGGATCCTCATGTCGACACCTGCGAAACGGTGCTTTCCGAGGAGAAGGACAGGCTCGAACACCTTGAATCGGAGGATCTCAGGCTGGATGAGTTCGATTGGTGAACCATTGAGCTTGATCATACCAGATCCACGCTTGCAGTGGGTGACAGCTACTGCAGTCTTCTTCCTTCCAAAGCATTGCACGGATTCAACTGCGGGTTGAGTCGCCATGATTAGAGTTTCTCCTTGTCTGCCGCTAAAAATGAAACCTAATGCAGAGAGTGGGAGAAGAAACGAGAAATTTAGGATTTTATACTAAGAGATTATCCTAGGGCTTCCACTTTAAAACGCAGCGTTTTGTAAACTTTAAAAATGGGGAAAATAAAATAAAATAAAAATAAAAAAACTAATATTCCACGTCACTGGTCACCATCTTGTTTCTGGCTCAACTCTACTCCACTCCGTCGGTGAAACTTTTCCCGGTGAGAAATGTTCCTTCTCCGGCGTTATACCGGAAAGTCCTTCTTTTCGATCATCAACAGAAATTTCAGAGCCTCTAGTTATTATACTATTCGCCATTTCACAAGTCTCGAGCCTTTGCCAAACAACTCCGATTCGTCACCAGCCAAAGGCGATTACTTTGCTGCGATTAACCACGTCGTCAACATCGTCCGCCGCGAGGTTCACCCGGAGAGATCTTTGAACCGTCTCCGTCTTCCTGTAACCTCTGAGTTCGTATTCAGAGTCCTACGCGCCACTTCTCGTTCCGCCAACGATTCTCTCCGCTTCTTCAATTGGGCTCGATCAAGCCCTAATTACACCCCAACCTCCCTGGAATATGAACAGCTTGCTAAATCCTTAGCTTCGCATAAGAAATATGAATCGATGTGGAAAATTCTCAAACAGATGAAGGACTTGTCTCTTGACATCTCCAGCGAGACTCTCTGTTTCATCATTGAGCAATACGGTAAGAACGGTCATGTAGATCAAGCCGTGGAGCTCTTTAATGGCGTCCCCAAGACTCTTGGATGTCAACAAACTGTTGACGTTTACAATTCGTTGCTCCATGCGCTTTGTGATGTGAAGATGTTCCATGGCGCTTACGCTTTAATCCGGCGAATGATTAGGAAAGGTCTCAAGCCAGATAAGCGAACATACGCTATTCTGGTTAACGGATGGTGCTCCGCCGGTAAAATGAAGGAGGCTCAAGAGTTTCTTGATGAAATGAGCAGAAAAGGATTTAATCCACCGGCTCGTGGCCGTGATTTGCTGATTGAAGGATTGTTAAATGCTGGATACTTGGAATCTGCTAAAGAGATGGTGAACAAGATGACCAAAGGAGGGTTTGTTCCTGATATTCAAACTTTTAACACTCTGATTGAAGCTATATCTAAATCAGGGGAAGTTGAGTTCTGCATTGAGATGTATTATACTGCTTGCAAGTTAGGTCTTTGTGTTGATATAGACACTTACAAGACACTTATACCTGCGGTTTCAAAGATTGGAAAGATTGATGAGGCGTTTCGGTTGTTGAATAATTGTGTGGAAGATGGGCATAAACCATTTCCTAGTTTGTATGCTCCAATAATCAAGGGAATGTGCAGGAATGGGATGTTTGATGATGCTTTTAGCTTTTTCAGTGACATGAAGGTGAAGGCTCATCCACCTAACAGGCCGGTTTACACAATGCTTATTACAATGTGTGGTCGTGGTGGGAAATTCGTGGATGCAGCTAATTACTTGGTTGAGATGACAGAGATGGGTTTGGTTCCGATATCACGGTGCTTTGATATGGTGACTGATGGGTTGAAGAATAGCGGGAAGCATGATTTGGCTATGCGAATAGAGCAGCTGGAAGTTCAGCTTAGAGGAGTTTGATAGTAAGATAGACTTATAAAGGCTTTTTGGGTGTCTCCTAAACATCTACCCTTGTTCGGTTCGGTTTATTTATGATAACCGAACTGCATTATGAAATCGAAGCTTGTCGGACTGTTGGTTAGTAGGTTATGCTTGGGTTTGGGGGTAGACTTTTTGGTCTCAGAAGTTACTTTTTTCCACGGAAACAGAATACATGTTGTTCTGTTGTTTTGGATCAATATGTCAGATCACTTTGACAATTTGTTCACTTTTGACATATTACTACAGATGAATCTACAGACTGATAGAAAGTTGCAAAACTAAACGCCCAGGCTAATTGATGATGAACAGACGATCCATTATTTAACAAAACGCAAAACTGTTCTTCATTGATACTAAGGTTTGTGCGTTTGTGAGCGACACCAACAGTATTCTATAAGGCTTCAGAGCCACGAAATAAAAAAAAGTACTAACAAACAAAATAATATGAAAGAGCGCACAAAGTAAATGGAACTACTCTGCGATCAGCACAAGGTTATAGCCTCGGTGAGAAACAACAATGGATGAAGATGCACCTTTCACAGGCTTATATGTCAGCTTCAAGGAAGTTTTGTGATAGGGATACCTACGACGGAAGAATAGTTTATATGAATAGACTGAAACTGAGGAGGATTTACTAAAGTTTACAATAGTGATCGATATAAGAGATCAGTTACCTTCTCGCCTAATTTGAAGGGTGGGAGACCCTTGTAAGGACATGTACCACAGCGGAAAGCATCACCGAGCCCACACTGAAATATTTGTTTAAGAAAATATCAGTGTTGTGGAACTAAACACCCAATGCATACAGAGAACGATGGGTAAAGAAGCTTACGCTGCCACATGATGACTGTGGATTCTCGATTTGATCATCTGTGAGGCCCAGCTTCACAGCTTTCTCCTCTATCTCAGCTCTACCACAAACGCAGTTCTTACAAGCTTTTTTGGTGGTCTCACAACCACTGGCTGCATAAAATGCAAGATATCTTACACATAAGGGATGAATATGTAGAACAAAAGTCATGGGGTTGTCTTTTAATTACCAACAGGGAGTTGTGGCTTCTTCAGGTCCTCCTCTGTCAAAAGAGAATCTTCATCTATAAGATCCGAGTCATCGTCTAGATTAACCTTAAATAGATTTTTTGCAGGCTTTTTAAGAGCAAATGATGAACCAATCTTCCAAGAAGGTTTCTTTGCCTTAATCTGCATTTGACAAAATGTTTCTCTGTTACATACACGCTCCAAATATGCAACTTTGACATATAAGAAGAATTGAGTATCTTTCATTCTTAATGTTAAGGACAGAATGAGACATTCAACCCGAGAAGCAAGCCTTTCTTCTTATATTGGGGGAAGAAGAAAAGTTTCTTTCATACAGAAAGAAAGTGAAGACGTGTAAAAGTGCTCACCCCAAAGGATAGACTGAACGTAGAGAGCTTAATTGATTTCAAATCAAGACATTTTGGCTCCAGAAAACCAGCCAACGTCACTCTCCTTTGAATGGTCTGTAAAGCAAATGCCATAAGATTAAACAATAAGAAGTCAAAAGAAACCCCGTTATATAGAAAAGATACACAACACAAACCTCTTGCGTTTCTCCTGTTTCATCCTCAAAGCTCTTGCACACAAAAATTGTGCCACCTGGCTTCAAGATTCTTGAGAATTCAGCATACATTTTATCACTGAGAAAATCAGATGTTCTGGATATGGCTAAAACAGCGTCCACAGAGGAAGAACCCAAAGGAAACTGATCTGCAAAAATGATCAATAGTCCAACATAATGAGAAAAAGACATGACAAAAAATCTCAGCATAGTGTTGTCTCCCAACAAGAACATTATCTAACTGCCTAAAAATTGTTCACCTTTGCATGGTACACACAGAAATCTAAATATTACATTTTAACTAATCAATCCAAAAACTATTCTAAAGCCTGAGCAAAAACAAACAGCCCGAAAATAATGAGGAATCCGAAACGACATACTTATTGTGGATGCTCGAGTAATAATCAGAGGATCACAACGTTCAATCTCTTTTTCTCCAAGCTCTTTGATTATAGATAGAACAGAGCTAACAGGCAACACCATATCATCCGTCACAGCCAAAGCACTCGTTTGAGTAACCATCGAATCCTACAAAACAAAAAGCCCAAATATTTAAACCTCTTTGTTCAGAAAAAGAGATAAATTTGAAAAGTCAAGTTCGGAAAGGAGAAAAATTTCCGCCCAAAGCTCTTATAACATGCAAAATGATCGAAATTTGATTGATTCGCGCAATCCAATGAGAAATTTTCAGAGGTTTAAGCACGAAATGCATGCGAGTTGCAAAGATAACAGAAACAAAGTATCGATCTGGGGATTAGTCAGAAAAAGTAAAAGACAACAGAACCTGCAAACCCACCATATTGAGAAATCTCTGTAAAACCTTCGCGAGATACTCAAAAAACCCTAAAAATAAATCCCTGCAAAGTTTTGATTTTTTTGCCTTTTTGACGAACAAGATATATCAAATTTCCTAACCTTCTCTCCCCTTACGTCTCTCGCTCTCTATATATTTATTTTCTGCCGACTTTTGCTTTCTCATTGTTCTGCTAATGGTTGGTTTGGTCAAACCGGGTTTTGGATTCTCTGCGAGTCGGTCCACGATAAGGAACGTGAGCCCTCTGTTTTCAATAGTAGCAACCAAAAAACTCATTGTGTATAACACAGGAAATAATAACCTTCGACTAAGCTTGGAACTTAGAATCATTGTGTATATAATATTTATATGCGTCTATCTTCAGTAGCTACAAAAAACTCCATTACAACGAAAGATTTTCCCAGTCACTTGTTCAGCAAGAAAGAAGGAAACATGGTTCTTATGAAAAGAAAAACACTCTGGTTCTAGTACGCATGGCATCAGCCAACGGTGCCTTTCTGAGGAAGAGTTTCGAAAGCAGACACAGTGTTCTCAAACCTCACACGTGGCAGTGGTGCGCCGCTCTGCTTTATGGCACAAGCCGTTTTGTCTTCGAGAGGACAACGAGCTTTAAGCATGGAGAAGACATGGTTGTTCAGTCGCCGAGCTTTCTTCATCCCTTCCAACAAACCTTCCCATCCCTTTCTTACACAAGAAAAAGACAGTCAGACACAGAATGAGAGGATTCGACACCTCTACCTAATTATATGTGCATAAAGAAAATGTTACTGAGAGAATGGAGGAAACAAAATCTACCTGGAGGATTTGAGGATTCCTATGAGCATGTGAAGCAGACACAGTTTCAACCTCAGAGACATTAAGTACTTGGTACGAGAAATCAAACAACTCAAAGTGAAGTTGCTGTCCAAGCAAATAAATAATGGTGCAACCACCCCAAGCTATTGAATCACCAAGGACTTCATGTTGAGCTGATTGTGGAGCTGTTATCTCCTCCAGATATCCCTGAGTTTATTGCAAACTTAATATAAGAATTGAGAATAGAGAAATTTTGCTGCGGCTAAAAAAGATGTTTTCATAAGGGTTCTTCGATTTTTATTTGCTTACAATCTGAAGACCACCATATATACGGTAGAAATCCTTTGAAGTTGTAATGTCGATGAATCCCGTCTTTGGAGGAGCACTCCATTTACTACAGTATTTGTCGAGCGACGCACTTGTGAATGCAAGTGTGTACTCAAGGACGCTTCCACCGTTCATGTTTGCCTTGTACAAAAGATCTGCAAATATAATATAATACCTTTGTTAAATAAAGAGTCACAAGAAACTAATGATTGAATAGCTACAGCTACTAATTAACCTGCAGCTTCTGCCTGTTTGGACATGGTGTAGAACGCTGCTGGATTAAGACAATCAGGACTTGACACAACTGCAGAAGTAGCTGACTTCAAAAGATTGACAAGAGGGCTTTCACCCTCTTGAGCATTAACTATCTGTCCTTCAGAGCCCGGGATTAATCCCAACCATGGAGCTGTTTGCATGAAACGCTTTGTGTCTACCTCTCTCTGTGAAAAAAGTGTTATAAACATTTGTTAGACTCAATCACAAGACTTTTAAAGACTGTTTGGCCTTAAATCTTTACAATCTGTCTGATAAGACTGACCAATACAATATCAAGAAGTCCCATTGTATATATCACACTTCCAATTTCCTTTATTCCTCGTAGAACTTCTGATTTGAGTTCTGACTTGGAACCCCAGCTAAGTTGTTCTCTAATAAGCTTCATACAACCTTTAAATGAAACAGCGAAAAGCATCTGTATATATAACATCTCACAAAATCAAAACAAATCAAGAGTACTGAAACTGGACATTAACCTGTGACACCACCATCAAAAGAGAGCAATCCAATAGACTTGGGCAACGCTTCTTGCAATCCAGAGATCATTGGTTCAAGTGTTGTTATCTGAAAGTTTTAAAACATTATAACTATTTTAGTTGGCTCTTTTCTATAATTAGTACCTAGAAGAAAAGGAATATATGGTCCAAACTGTGCAATATACCTTATTTGATATATGATCCAGCAACGCTCTTATAAGCCAAGGCAATGATCTGGATCCAAGAAGTTTAACTATGGAAAACAAATGCGGTATCCCAAAAAATCCACTATGCAATCGTGCAAAACTTTGATGCGCTGCATTTAAATCCTACCACAGAAAAAGAGAAGCATGAAAACAAAGATATAAGATGAGACTATTAATATAAACAGTATGGAGGTAAGTGCAAAATGGGACTTAAAGATTCTTTCGAAACAAATAAAAAATAAAAATGGCCTAAGAGATTGCTCCTTACTTGAGTGCCACAATAGAAACTAGGCTTAGCAGAAGGCACAGATGGTTTTTGAGTAGGAGGGACTTTCGCTGACCGGACAAATCGTTGTGTGGTATTGCAAAGGATGAAGTTTGGTAAGAAATCAGTCTGCATCTCTGACCAAATCTAGTAGACAAACAAAAAAAAAGATTACGTAAAAGTGGGAAAAATAGACTCAGAAATTCTAACTCCTTATTATATCGCTGACCTGTGTAGCAAGACGACTGGAAAATGAGACGAGAGAAATGTTTTCTTGCATTTCATTCAACATGAGGCTGAAAGGATCTATGGAAAGATCTAGTGAAAGCAATTCATGTGAGTGCTTTAGGATATCTATCAGCTTCTCCAATTCCTGTAATTGAAGTGAGCATCAACTTTTGTATATTTTAATAAAAATGGTGATACATGCAGAATCAAGAAAATGAAAAGAAAAAAACAGACTTACCACTACAGCACATAGGTCCTGAGACTCAAAACGGTCAAAAAGAAACTCCAGATTCTCTCTAAAGATTTTATTCATCCTTTGAGCAATCAAACTTCTCAGATTAATTGTTCTACCAAGTATCTGCACGTCACAACAAAACTCAGTAAGAAGATTGTATAAACATGCCAAGCCAAACATAACTAGAAGTAATGCTTGAAACATAATCTAATCCTATATAATGTCATAACAATAGAGCTAATGATTCAACTGACTGTGACTTTCTATATAACAGGATAGCAGTATTATTGTTCACCTTTACTTTTGTCATCTTAAATAACGCAGTAAACCTCACAGGCTGGATGGAGAACTTTTCACCATTGTCCAAGGCAAAGAGAAATGATGGATCAAGAAGCTCACTGTTGAACTCAACAATTGATGATAAAAGGGTTCAACGCCTCATTAATTAACAGTGGGGAGGTGAATACATCAAAAAACCAAGTAATTAGGTACCTTGCTGACCAACTCTTGTAATATGTGAATATAGAGTCCGAGAGCCTTGAAACAAATATATCAAAACCATGGTCCACCTACAAAAAGAAGATAGGATACAAGAAACAATAATTTTGTTCAAGGAACCTTTTTATTCAAGAAGACCTATAGGTTTATAGCTGTTGAGATCACTTTTAAACTCTAACTACCTCAGCCTCAATTTCATCATAGAGGAATCTCTGTCTCAAAACAACCAGAGCTTGTTGAGCTGAGTCATTATAAATGTCAAAAGGCAGCAGAACACTCTCAAGAAGGCCTGAATTCTGGGATTCAAGAATGTAGTCTATCAGCATCCATGGTAATGAACATTCAATCGGGAACTGCAACAATGAAGATATGACTATTTGTAAGAAAAATTCAGGGCTGAAGTGAAAAACAAGTGGCAATTTATACTTATAACCAGTTCATATTGCCGCTTACCTGAATGACACGCGACGACTCCAGGTAAAATTCTCTAAACCACAGGAATCCTAGATCAGTCAATATTCCGATACTTGCTGCAGCCATCATGGATTGAAGTTGAGGAGTCAGCTTACAAAGCTAATGTTAAGCAGGATGGCTCAAAAGAAGTAACCAAAAAGACATTTAAGCATGTGAATTACCCGAGTAATCTAATATGTGCAAGAAAAAGCTGAGCTTGTAAAAGAAAGTTTCCAATTGCTTCAAGTCAATAACAGGAATCTCAGAGCCATTATTTCCAAAGAATCCCCCCGGCCTCCTCAGATTTCCACCAGATACAACCTCATAAATCAGAAACTGCAAACAATGCACCTGGAACAGCAAAACAGGATGGAGTTTAAGTACTGGGTCTAACCATTCGTTGTTGTTTTTAAAATAATAATGAATTGGACCCAAACCTGTGCTGCAGTTGGGGCAACTGGCCTCGGATAAAAGAAATTCTCTCTGCTTTCATCACCTCCATGTTGTGAAGAAGGCATCTCATGTTCGGGCCTGGTATTTGCCATCCAGTCAGCTGAAAGTGTCCGCATATCAGAAAGAATCCTGAAATGCAATCATATTAGACAATTAATAATGAAGCGCTTAAATTTAAGCGAATGTGACTTGAAGAAGAAAGGTAGTTCTATTCACCTTGAGAGATCTTTCTTCTTTCGGAAAGTGGTACGCAACATTGTGGCTAACGTGTTTTGTACAAAATCTTGAACTTCAGCATGTATTGTCTCCCATAAAGCATCTGCAACTAATGTGTCACAACGCTGCAGCATAGATCCCACACTCTTTATATAGCCAACAAGTTCTACCAAGGCTTTCCTTTCTTCTGCAGTATAATTGAACCTCACCACCTATTTAAAAGAAGCAAAAACTTATTACCATAAAAGATTACTATATACTTTTGAGAAAATATTTCACAAGTATTACCTTCTCGTAATCAGAATATGATCCAGAGGCTTCCTGCGTCTCTGATGCGTCCCTACATGGGCGAGAGAATTTCCAAGCACATTGCTCCCAAATACGTGCAGTCCACCTGCTTAACAGTTGGAAACCTTCAACAATCATATCGTACATATTTCCTTTGACCTCTCTGCACCATTCAGTATATGCTCCATCATTTGACTTCAGCAGCAACAACTGCATTAAAGCAAGTGAGACAACATCCTAGAGACTCAACATAAGAACACGAAAATAGGAGCTTCAGGGAAAAGAATAGTCTGAGCACCTGATTCATGGATGAAGCAAATCGGACTGTGAAATCGTCGTGCTCAGCACGGAGAGCTCCAATGTGATTGACTATCAGATAGTGTCTCTGATATGTTGAATATGTCAAGGCTTGCAATTTTCAAAGCATATGTACAGTTTACAGTAATACACGTAATAATGAAATAGGCATGTAACAGAGAACATATTAAAGGATATTCTAACGCTTCACGTGGAGGGAGCTCATGAGGTGCTGGAAGAGTCAGAAGGCGAGTCTGTGATGAAAACTTTTGGAAGTATACTGCCAATTCTTTCAAAATTGCAGCAGGAGAAAGATGGAGATCGGGAAACGCAGGAATGACAGGATCATTCTGATATACCGAAAAAATCAGCAAATAAGTCATTTAGCAAGATAAAAACGACGCTTTGAGGTATATTATCTGCGAAACTTTAGCAGATATAACATGAAGTTCAGTACCTTGAAAATGTTGATCAATCTGATGAGTTTAACCCTCTTGTATAAAGCCTCGGTATCTTTCTCAGATGGTGTAGCTAAGACAACAAGAACAGGTAATACACGGAGAAGAATATATCTCTCAGGAAAAAGTAGTGCAAAATCCAACTCCAGAGACTCAACGATGAAGACTATGAGAACTTGGAGAATATCTTCCACACTGATTTTACTTTTAAGGAATCCGAAGGCTTGCAATACAGCCAAATAGCATAAGGGACTTTAGCAGTATGCGTATCTCAAATAGAGAATACCATAATAAATCTCTGTAACTACCACACGATAATGATGATAGTCTGGAAGAAAGGATACTTGTTTACACGGAACATCTCAACATGCAAGTTGAGTAAAATAGCCCATCTTGTGCTTAGGAAAATCTGCATACGTAAGAACTCACATTTTAATTTACGACAATCTACAGGGGAAGGGATTACCAAATGATTTCATAAACAAGCTATGCAAACACCTGTAAATCATCTAACTCTTCTCTCATTGTATCTGTATCTTGCCACTGCGCACTGACTTGAGTGAATGTTCTGAAAATTGTGAAACTATATTAAGAAAAGAAGCTAACAGAAAAGTTTTTAGGAAACTACTTCCAACTCTTAAAAGAGGGCTTTAGTAGCTGAAATTCTTAGTAAGAACCATAGATCTACCTACATTCAAGTTTTATATTGCAGAAAAAATCAAAAGGCAAGATAAAAGTATTATATCTTTCACCTCTTATACCAAGAAAAATCATTAGGAATGCTAGCTTTAGCGTTTTTAAGATGATCCAGCTGAACCAATATGTCAAGCAACTTAAGCATCGACCTATATTTAGTAAAACCGCTGTTAGATTATATACGGAAGGAGTGTTAATCGCCTGAGGATCTATACAAAACATAAAAGAAAAGTGTTAATCCACCAAAGATGAGTAACTGTGGGGCCATTGATGCGCCGTTCAGGTCTGGAAAACCGCTGCATGTCAGCAGCTAACTGCATAGACATAGAGCATACAGGCACATTATTAAGGATACATAAATTTAAATGAAACGAGTTGGAAGAGAAAAGATATATAGAGTACTTTAGCTGAAGCCGACGCTTGCCATCTCTGAATTTCTCGTAGACGACTCATTTCTAAGTCCAGAACTTGATATGTTTCTAGATACAAATCTGCTTGACTATGCTTCATAGATTCAGGAAGCTGCACGAATATCATTAATAAAAAAAAAGTATGTGTTTTATGGAAGAGGTATATACAAGAACACGTATACCATATTGAATTTTATCTCCGTAATTTCTATATATTTGTTATTATATATACAGATAAATTCGGTGTCTGTGAATTTCTTTTTGCACTATACTTTCTAGTTAAAAAAAGATTCTCATATATTCAATACGAATTTCAAACATCATGAATGAAGAACTCACTCATAGCATAATTATCCAAGTTACTTTCTATCATATAGAATGGTTAAAAGTAAATAAGAAGTGGGATATAGTAACAGATTTCACAAGGACCTGAGGCAGTGCTTTGACACAACTTCTATATGTGTATAGAATTGACGCCATCTCTTTTCCTTCTTGAATAAGTGTATTCTGCATACAATTGGTTGAAAATTTACTTAAAGTATTCAAATACAATAAGATAACACGACATAGACTTAAAAACCCAAAAGTATAGAAAAATAGAATATAGCTATTAAATCTTAATATAGCCTTATCAGATGAAGCATATGAGAAGAACCATATACCAGCTGGTTAAGAGCTTTTGTGTCTTCTGATAGAGACAACCGATATGCTGCAACATCACTATACTCTACAAAATTAAAATTAAGAAAACATCTTATTTCAGTTGTCTTTTTTGCTAAACGAGTGACAACGTAAGTAAAAAAAGCATACCGATGGGACTATCTGTTGCTGCTCTTTCAGCTGAAACCATCACAGCCGGTCCTTGGACTTCTGGTTGCTCATCCTATTATGTCCCCAACAAAATTTCAGAATGTTTCACGAAAATTTGCTATAGTGATTCCAAATTTATCAAAAGGATATATAAAATCCGCAGCATTTCAGTGAAACCTGTTTTACTGCTAACTAGGAAAAGATCCGCAGACAAATAGACGATTTAAACAACAAGAATTTATAAAGATTTGAAAAATGAAGAAACAACAATTCATTGCCCTTCTTGCTAGTCAAATTTCTTAAACCAAATTCCAGAAAACATATTATAGTCAAAGATCGTAAAAAGGAAAAAGATGCAGAGAACCTAAAATTTCTAAATTTAACCAAATCTTTTCAAAATCGCAGTTACCTCTAACGAAAATGTGGAAAGAGCTGCTATTGCTTCCTCTACAGGAACCGCCATTGTCTTCTATTGACTCAACTGGAAAGGTCAGAAGAAGAAGTGGAAGCAATTTAGCAACACAGGCGACATAAGGAGAAAGCTTCCAACTTTGTGTTTTCTTACCCAACAACAATGGAGAGGAGAGTGGAGCTGCAACTACTTCAAGCCGATTGATTCGGCTTTTGTTCTAATCCTTTATGGACCGAGATCGTAAAATTCCTAGTACTCTGTCCGAGCCAAATATTTCGCGAAATTACAAATGTAAAAAAAATGATCTTTATCGGTCCTCTTGACGTTGAAACACGACTAATGTTCGTTCTCACCTCTACATTTTCTTTTTTAATTGTTTGACATATTGCAATCGTATTTTCTTCTGAATTAAGTTCACAGCTTCTAGTTTGTACATCATATTACATTTTATTACATGATTACTGTGGATATTAAACTATTAGGGATTTGTTGGAGGTGATATTTTAATGGATTTAGAAATTCTGGTAAAATCAGGTGGTTTTCAAACATTGATTTTCAAATCCTATTTAAAATTATTTGTTATTTAAATGGATTTAAGTGAATTTGATTATGAATTTTCAAATCCTATTTAAAATTATTTATTATTTAAATGGATTTAAGTGAATTTGATTATGAATTTTCCTTTAAAATATAAAGACTCAAATCCTTACAAAATAACTTGTTATTTCGAGTTGAATTTAAAAAATTCACTTTTCTATGAGATGAAGAAGCCTTCAAGTTTGTAATAATGTTAAGAGGTGAAATTGTCTTTTGTGTTAGATATAAAACTAATATCAAAACTTTGAGACAAAGCATTACATCTGAGTCTTTTCTATGAAGCAAACTTGATGACAACTAAATAATCCCTTATCGATTCCGTTACATATACGCATCATTAGAAATCAAATTTTCAACTTTGTAGAACAGATAACTACATTTTTGGTTGATCCAGAGCCTAAACCAATCTGTATCAGCATAAACCGTTCATTTTCTGGGGTCAAAAGCAGAAAAATTGAGAAATTATAAAAGAAAACTAAGAATCGAAAGCTGTCTGGGATTCAAAAAGTAATTTCTTTAGCTACAAAAGAACCCGAAAATTTCAGGAAAAATGGAGACAAAAGATGGTGAGAAGAAAAGAAAAAGAGTATATAGTTCATTCCAAAGTTTTCAAAAGCCTGAAGAGACCAGCTGCTTCTCGGATCCGTGAAAACTCAATGCAGAATGCTTGAACTTCTATGAATAGATCTTTCACTGTTCCATTTCCCAAAGTTAACAAAAATACAAAGTTTAATTACAGCAAATCAGTCAAAAAGAAAAAGATATAAGAATAGTTACCGTCGATGATGTTGTTACGAATTAAACTTTGTAAGAAGACACAAACTAGCCGCACAAGCCTATTCTGCATGTATTTGTCTTGCTGCTACAGATCGAAAACAATATATCACTAATTCACTATATCATTAAAGATAAACAGCCAAATTGAAGAAATTTACAAATCCGACAATATTTACACATAAGCACATAATGTCAGAGTATTATAACACAATTACGGGATGATACTATTGCTATCTATGCATAGTGAGCTTTGTTTTTAAATACCTAATGACAAAACAAAAGAAAGCTTTGTTTTAATACCTTGGCGTTCTCACACGACGATATGCAATTAGTGATGTACATACGTATAAATTCCTTTGGAAGCTCAACTGCAGTTGTGAGCCTATTCACAACTTCCATTGAGTGCAAGCTCATGTCCATACTTACAAGAGCTGTAAAATAGCTGCACAAGCATTCTCAGATCCCCACTTTAATATTTTTATTAGTGGAACTGATAAGGTGATGACTTACTCAACAATCTCTTGGGAGTTAATCAACTTGGTGAGAATCTCAACTGCTATTTGAGGATTGTGCTCTACTAATTGCTGAGAAAAGGAAACTTGATCACGTGATAGAAGAGATCATAGGAGAAAGAAAAAAAACTAAGTGCCATATAATGGAATCACATACCGGCAGCTTTCGTGGAGTTATTCCACAGTGATAGACAAGCTTTGGGTCATTTGCCAATTCCGTAGTGATGTCCTGGCCAACAAATAAATAAAACATCTTGTTTTCTTAGCTAAAAAAGATCCAGGAATTCAAATTTGATACAGCCATCCGGGCAAGGCTGAACAACTAAAAATCATCACAATCACTATATCTCTACGCTATGGTTATTTTAATGCAATCACTTTCCACTTCATACCCTACTGGAAGCGACTAGATCTTTTAATCCAATGAGAAAGGGAAAAAATGATAACAGGACTTCTCTATCAAACTATTAGTATGTCAACCATAAATGGCTGTTTTTACAACCTTTAAAAGTTGTGCATATGTAGCTTGCTATGTTAACTCACTTATCAGTTCAAAAGCAAAATAAGCAATAGAATGTTATCCTAAGAGCAGGACACTACTTGTATGACTTTACGCACATATCAAGGATTAAAGAGCAATGTATACCTCTTGCTCCGCAGGTGAAAGTGTAACCTTTAAACCCTTAACAAGCAAGTCTCTAACTGTTGCGCCTCTGCTTGTATCAGCACACATTTTATCGTCCCAAACAAGCTCATGCTTGTTATCAGGATCAATCCAAAGTAACTGTAAGAAGTTGAACCATTTAAGTCAGTAAGATAATTTTCTTAACCAGTTATACAATGGTTTGATTTTAGCCTTACCTCGCTCTGATGAACTGGGTACCTCGGAGGACATGGACGGATCCATCTAGGAGTTAATCCTCCCAATGTCAAATTTCCCAATATTCCAGATAGGGCCTCATCTCTATCACCATATCCAATTTTCGAATTTCCTCCAGGTTGCACGTCAAACCTATAAGATTATTTGACTCAAAGATCATCCATAAAATCACATAACATTGGCATATGGTGATAGAACAGAAGATTAAGCTGGGTCGGAAAACTGGAAGCTTGCGAGAAATGGATCAGAGTCAATGTGGATAATAGTTGGAAAGAAACGGAATCGCCCAACTCATAGGTTACTTACTCTGGAGAGTTAGGATCGCACCCACGAGGAACATCAGGATCATGCAATAGCGCTTT
The DNA here is from genome assembly GCA_009757365.2 of Lepidium campestre. Lineage (NCBI taxonomy): Eukaryota > Viridiplantae > Streptophyta > Magnoliopsida > Brassicales > Brassicaceae > Lepidium > Lepidium campestre. Next base: position 26,132 of record WJSH01007539.1, on the reverse strand, counting down.
AAGGGGATAATCTGCAAAAATGTGACTAGATGGTCCAGGATCAGCCTTGTCACCATACTCCCGTTGCAACTCTCCTAGCTCCGGAAATTCCTGACAGAATATCAACAAATTAAATCACCGACCAGAAAGTTTCTCTTAATGTTCTCCAAGTGGCGTTAGGCATAATAAAAAAACAATTATGATGGAAGATACGAAGGATTAGAAACATATTTGGAACATTGGATGTCTATGCGTCAACCATTCTTACATGAGTTGAAGGATCAAATGATTTGGTATAATCAACAGCTGACAGTTTGAGAATCTGCAAGAGAGGAAGCAATGTTACTTTAATTGATCATGACTTCATTAGTATCCACAGGTCACAAAGATCACAAAATTATACAAATCAGGCCTTGAAAATTATCATGCGCAATAAAAGAAGGCTTAACATGTGCCCGATCGAGTAATGGATTAATTAGTGAAGAGGATAATTGCACACAGTCAACAAGTTTTCATCAAGAAAACAATAGTCTTAGAGGGTGTATGTGAAAGTTGATCTGCATAACAGCTTAAGAAATCACATTTCTTTACCATATAATCAATGTTGAGGTGTATTTCAACAACAAATAAAAATGTGGACATTGTTCATCCACAGGAGCATTGTGAAACACGTTTCCATTGAGATATTAACATGCTTCAGGAAAAACTATTGAGCATAAATTTTGAATTTACATGGAATTAGCAGAAAAGAAGCAGGCAAAGAGCTCAAGGAAACAGCTATACGTGCAGCTATATCTTACTTCTTTAGCGTTGGTGTAACTATTCCACTGTAACAGGTGGAGAAGAAATGCCCTCTCACACTTTTCCGCTTGCTCATTACAAGCAGCCTGCAGAAGGAATAGATACTGTTATTCTTCCAAAGAGAAGACTACACCATGCAAATACCCAAAGCATGTGTGACAAAAATAATTTATTGAAAGCTAAGCACATCACTATATTAAATTTACAACTATGGTGCCACTTCAAGAAATAAATTATCTATACTAACTACCTAGCTTAACACTCCGACCTGCTTTGGAAAACCAAATTCTATCAGCAACTACAAGTCTTTAGAACTAACAACACACTAATTATACTAGGAGACATTGACAAGAATTGAGCTACTCAACAGAACCGAGCAGGCAAGAAAATCTGAACTTCTTTATGTATTGCTTAAAGTAAACACGAGACACATATTAGAGCCACAATGAAGCCTGCTCACACGTATCATTTCCGATACAAACGGGTTGGCAGATGGTTTCTGGGAAGAATAACAGTGGTATATGATAGCAAACGCAATTAGACGTTCGGTACCCAAGAGCGGCCCCTGTTCCTGAAACTGAACCAAATTTCATTCAGTTAGACCCAGTCTGAGAGTTGAAATTAAAATGTTACATAGCCTATGCAATAAGCAAAACTAGGAAATGGTAATCAGGTGTAAAACACTCCTGATACAGTTTCTTATGACTTTTCGAATGAGTGGAAAAGCGAATTGAACATTTACAGATAATTCAAACACTCACATTCATCCACGAATTCAATATCCAAAGCATTGAAAGAAAGAAAGAAAAATTATATCACTTCTATAGACACATAAATAAAAAACGAAACCAGCTTCGTGTAAGCTAGTACTAAAGGAAAATCGCGAAGGACCAAATTCCTCAATGTCAAAATAAAAACCCTAGATTCAAATCAAATCCTTCAAGTGAAATATCAAAACCCCCCTAAAACTCGCTACTGTAACACAATCGAAAGCAAGCTCAGAGGAAGAAGACGAATATAGCGACGAGCACATGCCTGTAATAGCAGACAGAGAGAGTTGCAGACAGTGATGTGGCGAGAGCTTGAGAACTTGGAGTTGAATTCCGCAAGAATGTCTTCGATCGGCCGGAGATCCGACTTGAGCAGCGGCAAAACAATCGCCGTGTCTTCCTTCTTCATAATCATCATCGTTGATCGATGCGCCTCTTATGCGCTAAACCTGGATTCCAATTCAATCAATCTGTGAGATTTTTATTTTCAAAGTTTCTTCGTTTTTCTATATCACTGAATTTGACTTTATACTTCTTCCTTAGACAGAAGGTTTCAACCCTTCGAGAAATACTTTTTTTTTTTAATGTTAAAAGTTAAATTTTCTAGATATCTTTTGAGCTCATTTTTGGTAATTTGACTTCCTCAAAATTTCATTAGCTTTTAAAATAGTAAGATTTTATAGAATATCTGTGAACAAATAACTACTTTCTTTTTTCAAAGATGGAAATAATTAGGAGAAAATCTTAAAAAAATCTTACGGAGGGGTTGAACTTCTTACGTTCACTAGCTAGGGTTTTTCTACTTAGACTCCTATATTTATAAAGATTTATCAATTTGTTGCATTTTATTTTGTTCTTTGTATTACATTTCTAAATTATTGCTATCTTGTTATTTTTGGTGAAAATATCATCAGTGTTTTTCAATATATATATATATAGATGTTCAAACAAGAGTAAACTCTAAACTTGAATCATAAACTCTAATTTCTATTTGATAAATTAGGCTTTCACATAATAAAAAACCTCCAAAAAGTTAAATATAGGTAAAATTAGATTATTTGACTAAAAAACATGATTTATTTCCCATTTTTATATCATTGGGTACAAATACTCTTAGTAAATAAAATAAAACGAAAACAACTTTTTCCATTTTAACATAATAATAATAATAATAAACAAGTTACATTGAGACTGAGTTATTTCATGTTCTTGTACTCGATGGTCGTACAAAAATCTTGCGAAATCGAATCAACAGAAAAAAAATAAACGAAACAGAGTTTCGAACTTCAGCTTTAAATGATCGGATGTGTGGCTCACAGGGAAAGAGCAGAGCTAAGATTCATAGGGTTCATATACTTGGTGTTACCGGTCAAGATTTGACGAACAATCATACGGTTTGCTTTCTCGGTCGGATGAAACGCATCCCAAAACACATTTAACTCACGATTCGGACACAAGTTCGATAGTTGCGTACACAAACCCACTCCATTGTACGGTCCTTGTCCACAACATGCTACTTTCGACGTTACAAATCCTAAAACATTAATGTATAATAGTTATAACACTTTCATGTCGACATAAAGTAGATGATTAATTGGAAGAGAAAAAACTCGATTTTGTTACCATAGCTTCGTGGAGTGGTTAGAAAATCTGCTAGCATTTGGTTAGTGTTTGCTGCAATAAACACATTTTTCCCAATTTTTCTGTTAAGTTCATTAATCATTTGAACTAGCTGAGGATCATATAGAGACGCAGCTCGTTGTAGGTCCGGCGAGCATCTCCCATTTGACGTGCCTGATCTTGCCAGTTCAGCTGGTGCACATCCTAGTGGTCCGGCTCCGGTCACTAGAACTCGACCCACTCCAAGCGAGCTTAACCTCTACATAACAAAAAAAAACAAAAAATCGTTTGCATTAACAAGAATCAAATAAGTGTACGAGGGTGAAATTTCTTGAGGTCACAAGGCCAAAAACTAAATCAATCCAATTTGTACCAAAAAAGTTAAAGAAAAGCCTCATACATTTTGGTCGTACCACTAGTAAAAAACCGTGACTATACGATCATTGCTACGAAAATTGGTGGTTAATCGTTGATTTTTTCTGAAAATTCATAACTATTTGATGAATAGTTGTAGCCTTTTTCGTAGATGTTACCTAGCCACCAATTTGTTCGTGGCTAGATCGTCGGGAATTATAAATCGTTTGGGATACATATGTAGTTTTTGACGGTTATGAGATTGTTGTTACGTACCATTAGTATTTTTTTGTATTCGGAAATTAGGAATCGGACATAGTCGGGTAGAGAAAATTGGCGTGATCTAGCGGAATATGGCAGCAAGTAATAATTGTTAACAAAATCGTTGCCACCGACTGTGATTAATACAAGTGCTTGACTCACGAGCCGCTGCGTTTGTGATTTCCCAATCAAGCGACTCAAACGTTGTTGGTATTGTTGAAAGTAGTTGAGCTGTTGGTACATTCTTATAATGTTTATCTGCATTCCAAAAGTCAATATTATACTTATAAATAACACAACATTTTATGTAAACTTCAGTTAAAAGGTTGAGTCTGATTTCATTGTATGCTTACGAATTGAAATCCGGTATCGTTAAGAATTCCAATACCCGCAGAGGCAAAATTAGCACCGTTAAGCAGTCTTCGACCACTTAGCCCCGGACTTAAGTATGGTAATGGGGACTCTGTATTGCCAATTGCCTCACCTAAACAAAACATTACACAATTCAATATTCAATTTGTGTGTATAGTTTACATTATATGACTAACTCATAATGTATTCATCGAAACATTGAACACAAGATTAAACTAAAACGATTAAGAATTGTAAATAACTGATAAGATCTGCAATGTTGAGGCCGTTAGAAAACCGGCCGGTTGGTCTCCGAGTTGGAAAATCGATTCCATAAGGTGGTGAATCGGCACGTGCAGTTGTCACCAGATAGTTGTTGTTGCCACTGTCGACAAGCGAGTCGCCAAATACGAAAAAAGCACGTGCCTCGACCACTCTCGGACCGGACATAAGCAATGCTAAGAACAAAGACACAAATGTTATAACCAATAATTCGGAGTTTCCAGTTAAGATTGCCATAACGTTACGATTTGGTATTATTTTTTTTTTTTTGGGGTTCAATTTAAGACTTTGGGAAAAAGAAGTGACAATAGAAATGAGAAATGAACACTAGAATTTATATAGTTTGTTTTACAACTTTTCATGTGATTAATTTAAATGTATTCAGTCCCGTGTTATGACAGCGAAAAATATTTATATTTTGCAGTTTTTCACTGTCTAGCGATTTTAAAAAAGGAACAAAACTATATTATAATATTTACAAGAATAATCGAAGTACTTGTGGTCCAAGAGAATGATAATATTATACATAAGTTTACTTCCTTTGTCTGCTGTTATTTTTTCACGGACTGCAATAACAATTTTCTTAAAGACCTCGTCTGGTTACTACAATTGTCTCTTACAGATCAAATAAGGAATAATAAATAAAATAAAAACCTCAATCTCATATATATAATAACCAAATATATTTACTTTTTTGCTTTCTAGTGATAGCTGTTAGCTACAATGTCTATTGAATGCAAACTATATCTACCTCAAGTTTCACAAGAAGGAAACACTAAACACTTTATTCTTAACAACAACTCACATGAGGCTTGTGTATTACAGCTTCTATAGAACAATAACAGTACACAACGACTATTAAACATTTTCTGATTTTTTCTTATACTTTTTTTTTTCACTATTCCACCCATACAACCTTTGGACCATATACATTTACACACCTCCAACTACACTCTTAGTTAAAGCTTAGATTAATAAAAACACACCTAAAATTAAACATTATCTGCAGTTTTTTACCGGACTTCTAATTCTAAATAGATTTAGAGTTCTAGTTATGAATATAATTTTTGTTAATCTAATTGTTGACAAAAAAATGTTAAACACTAGTCCGCTATATTAACCTAGTTTATTATAAAAGAAATTATTTTTTCATCGTAAAACTTTAGTTAAGAGAAAAAAAAATAATTTGTAGATGAAAATATATATTGAGTAAAATATATACAATTTTATTTGTAATTTATGTCATTACATAATAAATTTATAATTATTTGTGTCATGGGAATTTTAGTTGGGTTACCAATATTATAGGCCCAGATCGATAGCCCACTTGATGTTCAATATATTCAGCCACGTGGACCATGAGTCAGACTGCCACGTCATCATTACCGGTTGGTTTGCGGTTAAAACTTAAGAGGACACAGAGAACCGATATTTCTTGAATCTTTTTTTTGGTTTTACTTAAGTCTTGAATCTTGATTAGGTTTTTCTTATTATCTCCAACACCGTCGCGTGATTGGCCATACCTCCACGCCGACGAAAAATCCACGATTCAAAGGTTAACCAATTTCTTTTACCGACCAACGTCTCAATTTTGATTTCGACCTGCTTCTGCTTCTTCAATACTTCCCCATCGTCTCAGTTTTGGCTAAGAGAGTTATCGAAATTCATAAGTAGGCCTAAAACCCTAAACCCTACCTCAGCAAAGTTCTTCACAAAGAAAGATGCGACCTTCTTTCAACTCTTTCCGGCCTCAAGCTCGCCCTCAGCGACAGCAACAACAACAACAACAACAACAGGTTTCTCTCTTTTTCTTTCACTACATCAAAAATTTCTCTTTCTCTTTCACTCCATCAAAAATCTCTCTTTTAGACCACTGTTCTTGTATCAATATCTTTATGCTTACTTTTGCCTCTGCAGAACAATAGGTATTCTAATCACCACCAACACAATGGGTATCAAAATCCAGTGCAATCTAATCAAGTAGGGATGATGAATCCACAGATGATGAGTAATCCAATGATGGGTCAAATGAACAATCCGATTCCAATGCCCAATATGCCAATTCATCCTCACTTCTTTAACAATCTCTCCAATATGCCTAACCAGCAACAACAACTTCATCAGTTTGCTATGCCCAACCATATCAACCAGCTACTTCCCGGCCTTTTGGGGAATCTTCAGTTTGCAGCTGCAAATTATAACCATATGGGTCACTCACTCCCCTTGTTACAGCCCAATTTTTGCCAGCCATCTATTGAACCTTCTGCTTTCACTTCTCCGCCACAGATTAATTCCTTTAACCCCCTAAGTTATCCTCCGGCTGCTACTTCCCATCAAAATCATCAATTGCGGCCTCCGGGTTTCTCAGAACAAAGACCACAGGTAAACATTCTTTTTTCCTTGCTTGTCTAAGTTTTTTAGAGTACTTCTTGTTCCTTTAGTTAACTTGAGCTTCCACCTTCCACAGGGGCTGTCCACAGGAATTGTTGATAATACCAATGGTTTCGGTTCTAAAAGGAATGATTTTCGCACTAAGTTTACAAAACATCAAAATTTCAAAGGCCCTGGTCAAGGGTATGTTCCTACTACTTGCTCGCTTTTCAATTATATGTTTGCCATAAGCTTGGTTATATGTATTCTGAGATATTGTAGATTCCAGAGCTCTCAGACGCATCAAGCAAATAATGGAAAGAGAAAGTCTGGGTTCAATAAGGATCGCAAGGGCAAAGGTTAGTCCTTTTCCATCAACTCACTCCTCTGATGTGAATTTGTAAGAATTTTTTTTCAGAATGGTATAACTTCGAAATGTCATCGGTCGTTTTGATTGAGTGTTTTATATTGGTTATTATCTATACTCTTTCTGCTGTCGTTAATGTACGGGAATGAATGAATTGATAAAATTAGCATTAGAAAATAAGGTACTTCACATCTCTTTAGAGTATGAAATCCCAAACTTTTCATACATTTCAAGTTAGTAGTTTTGTGTATAATCCTTGCCTTGGTAGTGCCAATATTTTTGAAATATTAAAGAATGTTATGGGATTTGTTCCTTTTATTCTTTTTCTTTGATCTCTCATTTATAACTTCATTTACAGGGAACTATAATAAGAAGGCAACTAGGGTCATTGGATCTGATGCCGGTAACATAGCTAAGGAGAATAAAAGGTAGTGTCAGGTCTCAATATTATAGCTTCTTGCAGTTTGGATTATTGAATTTCTTTTGGTTCATAAGCCATTTTGCTTCCCTGCACTTCATGTTCATAAAGCCACGTAATCTATATAACTCATAGTCTCATAGTATTGGTTTGGTCTTTTGCAAGAGAAGATCATTCGCTTTGGTCTATAGTTCAAAAGAAATAAAGCAATGGCGTGAAGCTCGTCGTAAGAACTTTCCAACGAAACTCAATATTGAAAAGGTTAAGAGTAGCCCTCCCTCTCCCACTGCCTTTGGTTTGTTGAATTTCACACTTTTTGGGGTAAACATTGAATGTTAAATTACCTATTTGCAGAGAAAAAGGAAAAATGCTTCAGATTGCGTCCTTGACGAGGAAGCAAAAATTCGTCGTCAGGTAGCCTTTATGTTTGTCCACTCCTACATTTTTCCACATCTTATACGGTTAATTGTTATGATTCTCTAGTCTGCTAGTAATTCGTCTTTCAATTAGCATTTTCTGACTTTGTGTTTTCTTATGTTTGCATTGCAGCAACTCCGGGAAGTTTTGGCAAAGCAGGCTGAATTAGGTGTTGAAGTTGCAGAAGTTCCTTCACATTATTTATCCAGTACAGAAGAACAAGTTAATGGAGATAGAGGAGACAACAGTAGACAGGACAAAGATGGCAAAAAGGGTAGATTCCAGAATAATAGACATAACAGGAAAAGACAACATGGTGGAAGAGACAAGTCTGGTAAAAAACCAAGGCTCCAAGACAGCTCATCTCAAGAGCCTTCCATGCCGACGAGAAAACCTACTTTGCTTGAGAAGCTCCTAAGCGCAGACATAAAGAGAGACAAAAGCCATTTATTACAGGTCTTCCGTTTCATGGTAATGAATTCATTCTTCAAGGATGTGCCAGATCAACCTCTGAAGTTGCCTTCGATTATGGTAGAAGAAACTGGTTGTGAACATGAGAGAGAAGATGATCCCACAACTGAAGTTTTACTAGATGATGCTGTTGATGATGATGATGATGATATTGATGATGATGTTGATGACGATGTTGAGGATACCTCATGTGATGGTGCTGTTGATTTAAAATGTTAAAAGAGTTTCGAGTTTGTAAGTTCAAAAACATAAACAGTATTAGGATTCGTGGTATCATCAATCTGTCTGTATTTCTTTTTTTGAGGATATGTTGGGAACAATCTAATCAAGAATCTGAGTAATTAATAATCTACAATTTGTTTTAATTCAGTATTCTTTGGTATCCATACCACACACAGATGGGAAAGCACAGAAGCAAATAGATATAGACAAAACCACTAAGGTGATTGTCCGGAGGAAGACAGATGGGAAAAGCCAATACAAGGATTGATCAGTTTAGAAGAAAAAAAACATAATCCAACTAGATTCTACAAAGAATCAGAGATCATTGGAAACTTGCTTTAGATCTATTAATTTTCTTTTTACATGTGGTTTTAAGAAAATTCATAACATGTTCAAACCTATTTACACACATGACTACATGCAAGGAGAAAAAGACCTCACTATTGACGTATAACATATTAACAATCCTAAATCAAATATAAGAAATATTTATGATAAATAATATAACAAATAAAAACTCTTCAGAACCAATCCCATGGATATTGAAACTCATCACAACACCAATTCTTGAAATCTCCATTTTTGCCAATCATCAAACCCAAATCATCAAAATCCAAAAGATTATCCATCTCCAAATACCCTGTTCTCTCTTCCACCTCCGGCCTATGTATCCCATCGCCGCCGTTAGGAATCGGTATACTCTCTTTATTGTCCGACGAGCCACACGACGATGACACGTCATACTCCGACGTCTTCTTTTCTTGTCCCACAAGAAACCTAGACCAAGCTCCATTTGATGATTCATAATTGGGATTCATCATTAGATTCTTTGGTTTACACTTGGTCGAAAACGTTAGCGTAGAGCCGCCGTCGTAACAACTCGTAGCATTAACGCTTTCTTGATCTTGTGAATCACTTTGTTGAGGTAATAACCAACAAAGATTCGACCCATTTCTATTATAACTATGATCATCGTCTTCTTGTTGAAAACTCAATCTCCCTGACCACGAACCTCGTGAGCCACTTGCCGGGCCGAGACCTAAGTCCAAACCACGAACCGTATCGAATTTATAAGACCAAGAACCTGACCCATGACCCGAAAAAGACAACTTCTTATTCACAACTACTTCTTGTTGTTGCTGCTGTTGTGGGTGCAACAAGTTGAGTTTAGCCTCGTGTCCATACAGTTTCTTAGCTGCTTCATCGTAAGCCATGGCAGCTTCAACTGAGGTATTAAACGTGCCAAGCCAGAGTCGGGTTCCACGATTAGGCTCACGGATCTCAGCAACCCATTTACCCCAAGTACGTTGCCTAACTCCACGAAAAGTACACGTGGCGTTCTCTGGACCACCTTTACCTTTCATACAACCTTTTCTAGATCTCCCCATGTTTCGTTTCTTGGCCGGAGGTTGTTCTTCTTCCATGGTGTTTCTTAAGAGAGTTTCAACATGTGACTTACTTGAAAATTGAAGTGTGAATGTATATATATAGAAGTGGACACGTCATGAGTATACGTATTCTTACGTGGCATATCTGTAAGTGTGTATACGTACACTAAGGTAACGTTTTGTTTATCTAATTTAATGTCTATGTTACACGAAAGTGACCCCCGACCACTCTCTTGATGATTGATGACTCACGTGTTTCTCTCTGAGCTCTTCCCCTTAAAAGTGTCAATTTATAACTTTTTATGTACAATTATAGTATCGACATTGAGATTTATACACTTTATTGCAGAATTTATCTACCATTTATCAATTTTTAGCAATACATATGTATATATATATATATATATATACATACTTATTGCTTGAGATGTTTTAAGATAATATTGTTTTTTTTTGATAAAAAAGATAATATTGTTAGAA
>WJSH01007503.1:0-13503 GCA_009757365.2 Lepidium campestre | reverse complement strand
ACCCTGCGAATGGCTTTGTAGAACCCCCTTATGGATTGACCAAACGAAAAAAGGTATTTGAATCTACCGTCACAATCACTTTCATAATTAGTATGCGTACCAGGATTAACTTGTTGTAGCATATACAAGTATTTTGGTATTTTACCATAACTTTTCTCAGGTATACCTCGAACTTCATTGACTGCATACTCACGGGATTCCCATGCTTGTGAATAAGAGAGCTCACACCCATGCTCTGTATGCATAAAATTTTGGATATTGATATTCATGCATTTTAGCTATATTTCATGCATATTTTGCCTTGATTTCTTCACTTAGGATCATGCATTCTCATGTTTTGACCAATGTTTTAGCATATTTTTGATTATAGAGTCTTAGGTGTAGAGAGTTGCATATTTTCTATTGTTTGAGTCATTTTAGGTGATTTGGAGCTTCTATTGGAGACTTGGGGAGTTTGAAGTAATTTGGAGCAAGGAGTTGATGAATGTATCGATCAAGAATGCAAGTTTGGCGTGGAGATTCTCTGTCAAAATCCATCGATCATATGCTCCATAGAGGAGTCAATATTTTGGTCCTAAAATCGTATGTTTATCTGTTTGATTTCATCGATCCTTTGCTCCATGAAGAGATCGATATTTTGGACCTGAAACCATGTGTGTCTCTGTTGATTTTCATCGACCACTTGCTCCATGAAGAGGTCGATATTTTGAACCTAAAGACACGAGATTCGTCTGCTTGATTTCATCGATCTTTTGCTCCATGAAGTGATCGATATTTTGAGGCTGAAGACGTGAGATTTCGAAGACCTTCTGTCTTGTTTCATCGACCGTGTGCTCCATGAAGAGGTCGATGGATTCAGCTTGGCTCCTCTTGATACTTTCTGCATGATTTCATCAACCTTCACTCCACAAAGAGATCGATGAACATGTCCTGAACCAAGAAGATGAGTGCACATGACCTTTGTTAATTTCGGTTTAATCCAATTTGTTTTGGTTAAAATCCAATTTCTTTTATCTTTCTAAACCTAATTTTTAAAGAGTATAAATACTCTCTGAAGAACATCTTTATCTGAACACGTTTTTACTACTTGATTTTGGCGATTTCATAGACTTTTGGGAGACGAAGTTTGTACACTGCATCTTTGGAGAAGATTTCTAAACCCTATATTATTTCTTTTACAATTTCATTATGAATTTAATTCAATCTATTGCTTTGTTTTTCTATTCCATGTCTGAGTAGTTCCATAATCAAATTTAGGGTTTTCTCATGGATTTCATTAATTGATAAATTAGGGATAGATAGAGATTATCTTAGGGTTCTTCATCTAATGTTGAATTTAATGCTTAAGTTAGCTTGATCACCTAGCTTATGATTTTAGATTTTTTAATGCACCAAAAGTGTTTGATTAAATGCCTGAAAGAACTTAGATGAGCAAATTGTCCTTAGTCAACGAAAGTTGATGTTAATGCAATTTGTGAACTTATCGAACTTGCTTGTTAATGTATGTTTATAATTCTAGGTTCAAACGACAGTTTAGAATCCTAGGTTGCTAGACATAGTAGTAGATGTCACGACAGTGGGTTTGCTATAGCTTTGTGTTTCGAGTTTCAGATGGGTTTTAATTATTTCATGAATAATATTCTGATTTTTTGTTTTGATTTCCTGAGGATTCCCTGAACTTGATGCTTTTATTAATTGATTTCAAATCGTTTTAGCTTTTTACTAGTCATAGTTTAAAACAATCACAATTTCTTGTTTTTTAGCTTAAGTTTGCTCTAAAGATCGATAGTGTAACAATTGGTCCTTGTGAATTCGATCTTTTAATACTATTTCAATTGATGTGCACTTGCAGTAGAATTAGAGGTTAAAACATTGTGTATCAAGTTTTTGGCGTCGTTGCCGGGGACCAATAGCGTTACCTTTTGATTTAAGACTAGACTTTAGTCTAAGATTTCTTTTACTTACATTTTTATTTGATTTTCTTCAGGTTTATGACCAGAAGAAGTCAAGGCTCTGAAAATCTCTTTATAGTAGACAACGCAGAACTCGCAAGGATAGTAAGAGATAGAAAGAGAGAATCACAAAGCAAGATACACCACAACCACGATGAACAATCAACCTCTTGTTGGTGTTCCTGTGAACAATCCTGACATGCAGGATCCTAATCATGGTGCTCAACAAGATGCTGCTACAGTTGAGCAGTTGAGACAGCAGATTGCAGAGCTGAAGAGGCTGCACCGATAGCAGAACGTCGACCCTCCACAGCGTCGCACCATAGGCGATCTAGATACGCCTCATTCGTTCTACCAGAACAGGTCCTGCACATATCCTCATAATTCTCAATGTGGTCCATCGGATTCTCAGCAGGCACACCATGGAAGAGGTATTGCTTGATCAGAGTGATCAGCTGAGAATTATGAGGACATGTGCAGTACAACCAACTCTAATGGAGTCCCTCCAAACTACATAAAGTGCAAGTTGTTTCAGCATTCTTAGGAGGTAAAACACTTAGATGGGTGAAATCTCTTCCTCCAGGATCTTTGACTACTTGGGAGGAAATCAGAGCTGCATTCTTGGATCATTTCTACACCAAGTCAAAGACTGCTGCGCTGCGGAACAAGATTACTACTTTCCAGCAGAAATCTAGTGAATCATTCTGTGAGGCATGGGAAAGGCTCAGGGAGTTCATGAGAGATTGTCTGCACCATGGGTATAGTGATGAGCAGATTCTCAACATCTTCTATGGAAGATTCGATTGGGAATACAAGAATTCTCTAAATTCTGCTAGCAATGAAGACTTCATGACTAAGACAGTTGATGAAGCTTTTACACTTATTGAGAACTTGGCTGCAAGTTCCAGTAATCGCTGTCAGGAGTATGCCCGTTCAGTACGTGTTAACAGTTTTGAGACTCAGAAGATTGATGAGCTGAATGCCAAGATGGATATGTTGCTCAAGGCTAATCAGAGAAGAGTACAACAGTGTGATGAATCTGGAGAGGTTGTTTTTGCTCAGGAATTCCAAGAAGACCCTGAAGAGTTGCAAGATGTTAATTATGTGACTAGGCAAGGATATGGACATAATAGAGGATTCATGCAGAACAGAGAGCACAATCATCCTAATCTGTCTTACATGAGTACTAATGTTGAGAATCCTCAGGATCATGTATATCCTCTAGTTGCTCAGACTTCACAGTTTCAGGGAAAATCGCCCGTTCAAAACTCGGGCGTCACTGCAGCTGGTTAGAATTATCAGGGGTAGAAGAGTTATGGTCAGAATTTTCAGAGGCAGAATGGCGTGCAAAATCCAGGCGCATGTCAGAATTTTCAAAGACAGAACTTCATGCAAAATCTGGGCACGAATAATTTTTAACCTACTTTCAGATCCTTTCAGCAGCCAGCTCCTCCACAGTATCAGCCACCAGCAAGCACTTCTACCACCTTCTAGGATGAGTTGAAGACTCTCATGCAGCAGTTTCTTCAGAACCAGCAGAAGTCTACCATGGATATCAATGCCAAAGTAGATGGGATGTACAATGACCTGAATGACAAGTATGAAGTGGTTTTTACTCATATCAAGAAGCTGGATACTCAAGTTGCTCAGACTGCTAAAGCAATACAGAGACCTCCAGGAGCTTTGCCTAGAAAGGGAGAAAAGAACCCTAAGGAGTTTTGTCATGCTATCACCCTCAGAAATGGTTTAATGCTTGAGACGGTTCGAAAGAGAAGCGCCACTGATGATGTTGTGATTGATTTGGAGGAAGGTACTGAAGACAATGAGGAAGTCTCTAAGGATCATGATGAGCCTTCACCAGTGATTACCAAGGAAACTTCATCGGTTATACAGCGAGTTTATGTGCCTAAGGTTCCATATCTTTCACCTCCGAAGAAGTCACAAAAGGATTTAGAGGCAGCTAAATGCAAGGCAATGCTAGATGATCTGACTGTGAAGCTGCCATTAGTTGATGCATTTCAGATGATTCCCTCTTTGAAGAGCTATGTGAAGAAGCTTCTTGCAAACAAGCTTAGTGGAGAAGATAAAGTCATGATGGTGAACAAAGACTGTAGTGCTGTTCTTCAGAACAAGATGATCAAGAAAGAAGGAGATCCAGGGAAGTTTGTTCTCTCTGTTCAGATTGGACATATGACGTTTGCTTGTTCTCTTTGTGATTTGGGATCTAGTGTAAATATGATGCCTTATTCTGTTGCAAAGCGCCTTGGATTCATTAAGTTCAAGCATACCAAGATCTCTTTGGTGTTTTGCAGACCATTCAGTGAAGCTTCATGTAGGAGTTCTTGAGGATCTTCAGGTGCAGATAGGCAATGTTCTTGTGCCTGCTGATTTCGTTGTCCTTGAGCTAAAAGAAGAGCCTAAGGATCCACTCATTTTAGGAAGACCTTTCCTGAAGACTGTTGGAGCTATCATCGATGTGAAGAGAGGGCTCATAGACCTTCACCTTGGCGACATTGTGATGCAGTTCAAGATGAACAAGATGCTGAAGAGACCCATGTTAGATGGACAAACATTCATTGTTGATGATTCAGCAGAGATCGCTGAGGAGATGACAGAGGAGATCCTTACAGACGACCCACTTGAGATTGCTCTAATTACAGCTGAGAGTTATCATGGTTTCCTAGATGTTGATACCAGTGGCTATGCGAAGATGTTGGATTCAAGCCAACAAATAGTGAAGATGGTCCCTTTCATCTCCCTAGATGCGCCACCTAAGGAACTTTCTGCGCTGATTGACAATCCTTGGAGCGAGCTGAAAGCTCCAAAGGTGGAGCTGAAAACGCTTCCAAGAGGGCTAATGTATTCTTTTCTTGGTCATAATTTTACTTATCCTGTGATTATCAATGATGAGCTGAATAATGTAGAGACTTCACTACTGCTATGTGAGCTGCGCAAGTACCGAAAAGCGCTTGGCTATTCGCTTGATGACATCACAGGTATCTCTCCTACCCTTTGTATGCATAGGATACATCTAGAAGATGAGTCGATGACTTCTGTAGAACATCAGAGACGGTTAAACCTGAATCTAAAGGATGTTGTAAAGAAAGAGATAATAAACTTCTAGAGGCTGGTATCATCTATGCTATATCTGATAGTACTTGGGTTAGTCCTGTTCATTTAGACCCTAAGAAAGGTGGTGTGACTATTGTGAAAAATGATAGGAATCAGTTGATTCAAACTAGAACTGTTACTGGACATAGGATGTGTATAGACTACATGAAGTTGAATGCTGCAACTAGAAAGGATCACTTTCCTTTGCCATTCATTGATCAGATGCTTGAGAGATTATCTAACCATCCGTACTACTGTTTCTTAGATGGTTATTCAGGTTTCTTTCAGATTCTCATTCACCTAGACGATTAGGAGAAGACAACATTCACATGTTCTTATGGCACTTATGCTTATCGCAGAATGTCGTTTGGACTGTGTAACACTTCAACAACCTTCCAGAGATGCATGATGTCGATTTTTACTGACTTGATAGAGGACATAATGGAAGTTTTTATGGAAGATTTTTGTGTCTATGGATCTTCTTTTTCTGTGTGTCTTTCTAACTTGTGCATGGTTCTTCAGCGTTGTCAGGAGAAGCATCTAGTGCTCAACTGGGAGAAGTGCCACTTCATGGTGAGAGATGGGATTGTTCTTGGTCACAAGATTTCTGAGCAAGGAATTGAGGTTGATAGGGCTAAGATCGAAGTGATGACGAGCCTGCAGCCGCCTGAATCAGTCAAAGGAGTTAGGAGCTTTTTGGGATATGCTGGTTTCTACAAAAGGTTCATCAAGGACTTCTCAAAGATTGATATACCATTGATACAACTGTTGTGTAAAGATGTGAAGTTCCAGTTTGATGATACTTGCCTTGAAGCTTTTCTCACGATCAAGGGAGCTCTTGTGAGTGCACCGATTATCTAGCCACCAGATTGGGAGTTACCTTTTGAAGTGATGTGTGATGCCAGTGACTATGTAGTAGGAGTTCTTTTGGGACAGCGGAAAAACAAGAAGCTCCATGTCATCTATTACGCTAGTAGGAATCTAGATGATGCATAATTTAAGTATGCTACCACTAAGAAAGAGTTGCTTGCTATTGTGTTTGCTTTTGAGAAGTTCAGGTCCTATTTGGTGGGTTCTAAGGTGATTGTGCATATTGATCATGCTGCTCT
Source organism: Lepidium campestre (assembly GCA_009757365.2). Taxonomy (NCBI): domain Eukaryota; kingdom Viridiplantae; phylum Streptophyta; class Magnoliopsida; order Brassicales; family Brassicaceae; genus Lepidium; species Lepidium campestre. Next base: position 7,331 of record WJSH01007503.1, on the reverse strand, counting down.
GGAATATCTTCTAGCTCAGAAGGATACCAAACCAAGACTGCTGAGATGGATTCTTTTACTGCAAGAGTTTGATCTTGAGATCAAAGATAAAAAGAGGATTGAAAATAGAGTTGTAGATCACCTGTCTAGACTGCACATAGAGGATGAGGTTCCACTGAATGACAGCCTTCATGAGAAGCATGTTTACGTGATATATGAGAGCCATGACAGCCATTTCGTAGCTGTTCGCAGACCTCAGCCTTCTAAGCCTCCTAAGGTTCCTTGGTTCGTGGATATTGCTAACTGCTTAGCTGCGGAAAAGGATCCTGATAATTTCTTTGGCTATGGGAAGAAGAAGTTCCTTCGTGACATCATACACTACTTTTGGGATGAGCCTTACTTGTTCAGGCAGTGCTCGGATGGTATCTTCCGGCGATGTGTTTCAGAAGAGGAGATTCCTGGGATTTTGTTTTACTGTCATGGATCAGCTTATGCATGACATTTTGCTACCTTCAAACTGTTTCTAAGGTCTTACAAGCTGAATTTTGGTGGCCTACTATGTTTTGCGATGCCCATGCCTTTGTCTTGAAGTGTGATTCCTGCCAGAGGCAAGGAAATATCAGCAGGAGGAATGAGATGCCTCAGAACATTATTCTGGAAGTTGAGGTGTTTGATGTATGGGGCATCGATTTTATGGGTCCATTCCCATCTTCTTATGGGAATCAATACATCTTGGTAGATGTGGATTATGTGTCCAAATGGGTTAAAGCGCTGGCTAGCCCTACAAACAATGTCAAGGTAGTCTCTAAGGTGTTCAAGAGCACTATCTTTCCTAGGTTTGGCGTACCTCGCATTGTTATCAGTGATGGCGGTTGTCACTTCATCAACAAGACTCTTGAGACTCTCCTTAGGAAGTATGGAGTTAAGCATAAGGTTGCTACACCTTATCATCCTCAGACAAGTGGTCAAGTTGAGGTTTCTAACAGAGAGATCAAGAGCATTCTGCAGAAAACAGTGAGCTCAGCAAGGAAAGATTGGTCTGCAAAGCTAGATGAAGCTCATTGGGCTTATAAGATTGCTTTCAAGACACCTCTTGGCACAACTCCTTTCCATCTTGTCTATCGGAAATCTTGTCACCTTCCAGTGGAGCTTGAGTACAAGGCAGCATGGGATGTGAAGTTGTTGAACTTCGACATTAAGACTGCTGCTGAGCGACGAACAATGCAATTGCATGAGCTGGAAGAGATCCGACACTTAGCCTATGAGAACTCCAAAATCTACAAGGAGCGCACCAAATCCTATCATGACAAGAGGATCCTTCCCAGAGACTTTGCTACAAATGATCAAGTGTTATTGTTTAACTCTCGCTTAAAGCTTTTTCCTGGGAAGCTTCGGTCAAGGTGGTATGGACCTTTCACTATCAAGGAAGTGAGACCTTATGGAGCTGTAGTGTTGCTGAATGCTACAGGAAGTGAGTTTGTGGTTAATGGCCAGCACCTAAAGCCATATTTTGTAGATACTGTTGTCCCGGAGGGTGAAGCCATTCCTCTCAGAGATCCGCCTGCTGTTTAAAGGCAGTGAAGAACTTCGAGCTTGAGACGTTAAATAAGTGCACTTGGGAGGCAATCCTATGTTTATCCTTGTAAGTATTTTGATTTTCTTGTTATTTGATTATTTTCTATTGTTTGGTTTATGTTTATTGCAGGAAACAAGTTTTCTTTGATTTGGTTTTGGACATGACGCGATTAAGGGAAAGAAATTAGGCGCTATCTTGGTTCACGACGAGAGGGAGTTTTTTGGAGTCATTTATCGACCCTTTGATCCATATTTTTGGTCGATAAAATTGAGATTACACAGCATGTATTTTCTGTGATATTTTATCAATCTCAATCTCGATAGATGACTCGATGAATGTGAGAATTTGGTTGATTTGAGTTCTGTGATTTTTTCATCGATTCTAAGATCAATTAATTGATCGATGAAATTGATGAAGATGAGACTTGAAGGTTCTGTGATATTCTATCGACCCCTAGATCGATGGTTTCATCGATGAATTTGAGAATTGAGACAGCTATGGTTCTGTGATTTTTCATCGATCCAGCTCAAGGGAATTGACCGATGGATTGTGTTTTTGAGGGTCGATTTTTCAATGCAAAAACATCGACCTTGAGATCGATACATTTGGTGAACCATCGATTGATGGATTGTGTTTTTGGACTTGGTATCTCTTTGCGAAATCATCGATCATCACTCGATGGACACTCCTAAACCATGTAAGTTTTCATGATTTTGGTTCAATTTAAATGACAAGTCCGGTTTAATTCGGTTTTGAAACCAAAACCTTACATGACTCCATAAAACCTACTTGATATTCGGCGATAAAAAATGAGTCTCTAATCGACCTAGCCTCCAATTTTATCGATCCCTTGTTTCTCTTCATCAATTTTTGCTCTCCAAGTTTTCAATCCCTTTTGAATTGTACTAACCTTTGCCATATCTTCTTCTTATTCAAACTTTTTCATTCAACACTTCAAAGGTAAGTTCTTCTTTTCTCAATTTGAGTTTAGGGCTTTGGTGTTTGAAATTGCTTGCTTTATGCTAGATATTGATTGGGTTATTTGATTTGAGCATTAATTGTTGAGTTTCATGGAAATTTCGAAACTTTTATGGAGTTTTTGGGAAGAAGATGAATAGTTCCGAAATTTGACATATTTTTGACAATTTTTGAACTTTTATCTTGATGATGGTTTGCTTATGCTTAGCTGTTCACTAATAATTGTTGAGAAGTTGATATTGTTTGGATAACTTGAGTTTTAGATATTGAACTTATTTCTAAAACTCATTGCTCTTTGAACCACAACTTGACTTTTCTCTTAAGCACTTTGCAGGGACAATGCCACCACGCACAAGGAATTTGAAGCTTAATGTCGAGAAGGAGAAAGCACAAGCTGGAGCAGCACTTTTAAAAGAGCGGGGAAGAGGCCTATGGCTGAACTTGCTAAGTGCAAGAAGAAGAAGACACATACTGCAGCTCATGTGCCACAACAAACAGATGAAGGAGCCCTGACAGATGAAGAAAAGCAGGATCTTGCTTACTTTCAGCAGATTTCTTTTCCTCCTACAAGGTTTTTGGATGAAGATATTCTCAAGGAGATGCGTTTGCATACGGATGTTTTTACAGTCCTCACAGCAATGGGGCTTGCGGATTTTGCAAGGATTAAAAGCGCCATCTATCATGAGCCTACTAGAGAGTTCTTTGCGACGGTTGAGTTGATTTATGAAGTTAAAAGAGTGCCTAAAGCATCTCAGGGCCTTTTGTAGTTCAAGGTGAACAAGATCATCTATTGCGTCACGATTTAGGACCTCTGCACCATCTTCGATTTTAATCATCTCCAACCAAGAGCCGTGTTTCATTCCTTCCAGAATGTCGAAGAGTTTTGGGGTCTAGTAGCTGTTGGAAATGCCAAAGGGAGTCCTAAGATGAGTATGATCCGAAATCCTGCAACCCGTATTGTCGCCAAGTTCCTTGCTAATACACTCTTTGCTCGTAGTGAGACTTGATCAATCAAGCAACCAAAATTGTGTGTCCTTTATATTGGAGTCAAGGCTCGTCTTTTTCACCCCAATGGGAAGCCACCTCGCGATCGTTTGGGGAATGATGTGAACCGTGGGTGTTTGTTCGCTCATGAATTAGTCAAGATTCGATCTTGGGTTAAGCGTGCTAAGATACCTGAATGTTATATGGGTGGTTTGATCCTTCATATCTTGTAATTTGCAGGCGTACCTTTGAATGGCTATGCGATCGACGAGACCGTGGACTCCATCAATCAGTCCTACATGATCAGTTGTGGGATTTTAACGAAGTCACCCGACGTCTATAGGTACATCTACACTAATCATACAGGAGCCAAACGCAGTGTGATACTACCCGAGCCTATTTTGACATCTTTCGGATCCCTGTATGAAGTGGCGAATGTCCGATTCGAGCATCCTGGTGAAGCTTATGGCAAACAACCTCCGAACGCAGCTGCTACTACAGACGCATCCTCCGCTCCTCCTATGCCCATTTATGATCATGACACTTGGGCTCTTCCTCAATTGCGAATGCGACCCCAGAATGATCGAGAGCAGTTGTACCATGCCATTTACAAGATCCAATAGAAGGTTAACCGGGCAGCCAAGAAGCAGATAGATAAACTCAAGAGGAAGCTAAGGGCGATTCCAGGTTATGTGTCTAGTGGTGAGTCTTCTGCAGATGAGGCTGACACAATACCAGTTATTGATAAACCATCCGAAAAGGAAGATGGAGACGGTTCTTAGGAGGGAGACGATGCTGAAGCTGAGATCTCCGATCAAGCCAACTCTGATCTATAGAGCTAACAAATCACAACTTTTGTACATATGCATTTCTTTTTCCCTTTTGTATTTTTGTTTCCTCTTCTTTGGATTCCTTTTCTCACCGAGACGGTAAGAAATAAGTCCGGGGGAGGGGATAGTCATCTAATGCTGTTTTGAGTTGTTTTGTTTTCCTTTTATTGAGACTTTGCATTGCACTATAGTTTTAGTTGAGTCTGGTTTCATTTAGGTTGCTTGCATTTCACTTGCATTCAGATTTTGGAAATTGTATTGCTTGCGGTAAACAATTTTGTTAGGTTGATAGCTAGTGACCATTGTGAATTCTTTGAATCGAAGTTTTTCCCCTTTAGAAAGCTAATATAAGTAGATCATACCCTGAAGTCTCTATGCTTGAACTGTGTTTTGAAATAACTTGAATTGTCTCCTTTAATTGAACTTAAACTGTTGATTTAGGGCTTGAAATGCATTGAACATTTTCCTTCATTGGGTTTAACTTGGCTAAGTAGTAATGAAATTCTGTTTACAATTAAGCCCCATCGATGATGCCTAAAAGTGAACTGGGGTTGTGCGTAAACCCGTACATCTTCGCGTCTCATAGAGAGGTTGATGAATTTGTCTCAGGATAACCTGCTCACGTTTGTGGATCCATAAAAGGAGATGAAACAAACTTCTTGATGGTTGTGAGTCAAATGAAATTTTTTTTGCCTCAAAGATAACCCACTCACGTTTGTGGATCCATAAAAGGAGATGAAAACAAAAACAAAAAGAATGAAGAACTGAAAGCAAATTAAAAGTCTTGTTAAGGTCAAGGAAGTGTATCATATGTTCTTTGATTGATAATCCCTTTAAAAGCCTGCACCATTAGAAATAGGAGTCAATTTGGGGATTTTGAGATCGGTTTAGGTATAGGGTACTTTGGGGTTGAATGTTAAGTTTTGAAGTGAGTATATCGTTGTCTTTCTAAGAGAATGGGGGTTCATATGTGGCTTACGATATTTGGCTTGATGAGTTGTTTGCTCTAGGTGAGATGATTTCCTTCGGTTTTTAAAACCCTTCTTTCGGTTTTGTCGTTTGTTTGCTTGAGGGCAAGCAAAAGGCAAGTCTTGGGGAATTGATATTCATGCATTTTAGCTAGATTCATGCATATTTTGCCTTGATTTCTTCACTTAAGATCATGCATTCTCATATTTTGACCAATGTTTTAGCATATTTTCGATTATAGAGTCTTAGGTGCAGAGAGTCGCATATTTTCTATTGTTTGAGTCATTTTAGGTGATTTGGAGCTTCTATTGGAGACTTGGGGAGTTTGAAGTGATTTGGAGCAAGGAGTTGATGAATGTATCGATCAAGAATGCAAGTATGGCGTGGAGATTCTCTGTCAAAATCCATTGATCATATGCTCCATAGAGGAGTCGATATTTTGGTCCCGAAAAATCGTATGTTTGTCTGTTTGATTTCATCGATTATTTGCTCCATGAAGAGATTGATATTTTGGACCTGAAACCGTGTGTGTCTCTGTTGATTTTCATCGACCACTTATACCATGAAGAGGTCGATATTTTGAACCTAAAGACACGAGATTTGTCTGCTTGATTTCATCGATCCTTTGCTCCATGAAGTGATCGATATTTTGAGGCTGAAGAAGTGAGATTTCGAAGACCTTCTGTCTTGTTTCATCGACCGTGTGCTCCATGAAGAGGTTGATGGATTCAGCTTGGCTGCTCTTGATACTTTCTGCAAGATTTCATCGACCTTCACTCCACAAAGAGATCGATGAACATGTCCTGAACCAAGAAGATGAGTGCACGTGACCTTTTTTAATTTCGGTTTAATCCAATTTGTTTTGGTTAAAACCCAATTTCTTTTATCTTTCTAAACCTAATTTTTAAAGAGTATAAATACTCTTTGAAGAACATCTTTGTCTTAACACGTTTTTACTACTTGATTTTGGCGATTTCATAGACTTTTGGGAGACGAGGTTTGTACTCTGCATCTTTGGAGAAGATTTCTAAACCCTATATTATTTCTTTTGCAATTTCATTATGAGTTTAATTCAATCTATTGCTTTGTTTTTCTATTTCATGTATGAGTAGTTCCATAATCAAGTTTAGGGTTTTCTCAGGGATTTCATTAATTGATAAATTAAGGGATTATCTTAGGGTTCTTCATCTAATGTTGAATTTAATGCTTAAGTTAGCTTGATCACCTAGATTATGATTTTAGGTTATTTAATGCACCAAAAGTGTTTGATTAAATGCCTGAAAAAACTTAGATGAGCAAATTGTCCTTAGCCAACGAAAGTTGATGTTAAAGCAATTTGTGAACTTATCGAACTTGCTTGTTAATGCGTGTTTAGAATTCTAGGTTCAAACGACAATTTAGAATTCTAGGTTGCTAGATATAGTAGTAGATGCCACGACAGTGGGTTTGCTATAGCTTTGTGTTTCGAGTTTAAGAACGGTTTTAATTATTCCATGAATAATGTTCTGATTTATTGTTTTGATTTTCTGAGGATTCCCTGAACTTGATGCTTTTATTAATTGATTTCAAATCATTTTAGCTTTTCAGTAGTCATACTTTAAAACAATCACAATTTCTTGTTTCATAGCTTAAGTTTGCTCTAAAGATCGATAGCGTAACACTTGGTCCTTGTGGATATGATCCTGTAATACTATTTCGATTGATGTGCACTTGCAGTAGAATTAGAGGTGAAAACATTGTGTATAAGATATCGTTTGGCTTAGGTCCGTCTTTTACCCCCTTGTATTTATGCATAATAAGATCACCAATTGTTTTTGCTAAAGGTGTCCTACCGAATTTGCTAAAGGAGTACATGTATGCTGAATCACAATTTTGTTAATTTTAAAATAAGGAAACCCCTCCAAACACTCTGCACGAAGGCTCCAACTGCAAGTATTATCTATGCAACGTATACACCACAATCTTGTATCAGACTTTGTAACCTTGTAGTTGAAGTTATACTTCATTGCACAAAT
>WJSH01007502.1:26524-42387 GCA_009757365.2 Lepidium campestre | reverse complement strand
CATAGGCCCTAAGTATAAATGCGAATGGCAACAAAAACGATAATTGTACATAATCCAACGCCCAAATGCAAAGCAACCCAAAATCTAAATGCTTACTAGTCGTGAACATATGATTTTAATGCTCTTTGTTAACAATTAGATCAAAAAAATCCAAATAATATCACATGTAACTACACGATATTTCTCAGTGCTCTCTTTGCCCCTTACGTCTCTATAACCACCATTCTTTACTCCGGATAATTAGGGCTACTTCCGCATTCACTTGTTCGTTTCTATTCATTCTTAGAGCTTTGATGTTTCAGTATCCTTTAATATCTTTAACTGTTTTATGAAGTTGACTTTTGGTGAGGAAGATTGCAATGATAGACATTTAACAGCCATAGGCATTTACCCAACGACTTAAATGTTTATTTGTAAATGACTATATATATAAATGCAAACTGATTTAAAGTTTTGGAGCTAGCAAACTTTTAAAAAACTATTAATTTTAATTTAATATTCTGAATGAAAAAGAAGCGGAAGATTACATATATAGTATCACTTATTCCAAGGAAAACAAATCTCTTTACGAGTTTCTCTACATGGACCATTAGGTCTAATTTTCCAAACACATGATATTTGTCTGAACACTCAGTTGCATCTCTGACAGCAACAAGAATATCAAACCATTTGGACTGATTTCCCCATACAAAGTGGCAAAAATACAAAGTTGTATTCCAGAAATTAATACCAGTTCGAAATCCCCATTGTTGTCCATAAGCTATAGTATGAGCTCCAAGATCTTGTGACTTTGATTTGCAGTACACACCCAGATTTGTGTTTGGACCTAAATCGTTGATAATGTTCACTTGTATATCAAATGCTTCGGAGAACACAACACTATGTAAAATGATTAATATAAGAACATATGTGATTCTTTGTGATAAAGATGATGATGAATTCATTGTTTTTGTTTTCTATTGTAAAGTTTTTCTTGTTACTCTTCTATTTATAGTCAAACCACTTTTTTGACCCAAAATTTTTTAGGGTCAAACCAATCTCACATCTAAATCTTAAAATCTGGTAAAAAAAATAGTGTTGTACCACATTTTGTGAAAGGAAATTTTGACTACATTTTATTTTTGTTACTCTTTGTCAAACCACTTTTTTGACCATAATTTTTTATATAGTTGATATACATGCATTTTGGCTAGATTTCATGCATATTTGCACTAGTTTCTTTACTTAAGATCATACATTTTCATGTTTTCTCTAATGTTTCAACATATTTTCAATTCTAGAGTCTTAAGTGTAGAGAGTCGCATATTTTCTATTGTTTGAGTTATTTTAGGTGATTTGGAGCTCGATTGGAGATTTGGTGATGATTAAGGAACAAGGAGAGGAAACAAAAGAGTGAAACAACAGTTCTAGAGGATTTTATGGACCTCTTGGTCAATAGAATGGTCCATAGAATGAGCAATAGCAAGAAACGATTCTCTGTTGGATTCTATGGACCTCTTGGTCAATAGAATGGTCCATAGAATGAACAATTAGACACAACAATTTTTTGGTGGATTCTATGGACTTCTTGGTCAATAGATTGGTCCATAGAATTTGACAGAAACCAACACACTTCGTTATATTTTAGGATTTAACCCAGTTTGTCTCGGGTCGACGCCGATCTGATTTTTATTGTTTAAAACCCTTATTTTTCAGCGAGACTTGTACGCTTTTTAATTTTATTATTCAGAAGATTTTCGTTATTGAGAGATTTTGTGAGGGAGAAGGATTCAAACTCAATTCCTGAGAAGATTTCTAAACCCTATATTATTTCTTTTGTAATTTCATTATGAGTTTAATTCAATCTATTGTTGTGTTCTTCTATTCCATGTATGAGTAGTTCCATAATTAAGTTTAGGGTTTTCTCAGGGATTTCATGAATTGATAAATTAGGGCTAGATAGGGATTATCTTAGGGTTCTTCATCTAATGTTGAATTTAATGCTTAAGTTAGCTTGATCACCTACCTTATGATTTTAAGTTGTTTAACGCACCAAAAGTATTTGATTAAATGCATGAAAAAACTTAGATGAGCAAATTGTCCTTAGTCGACGAAAGCTGATGTTAAGGTAATTTGTGAACTTATCGAACTTGCTTGTTAATGCGTGTTTAGAATTCTAGGTTCAAACGACATTTTAGAATTCTAGATTGCTAAACATAGTAGTAGATGCCACGATAGTGGGTTTGCTATAGCTTTGTGTTTCGAGTTTAAGAACGGTTTTAATTATTCCCTGAATAATGTTATGATTTGTTGTTTTGATTTCCTGAGGATTCCCTGAACTTGATGCTTTTATTAATCGATTTTAAATCGTTGTAGTTTTTCAGTAGTCATGTTTAAAACAATCACAACTTTCTTGTTTCTTAGCTTAAGTTTGCTCTAGAGATCGATAGTGTGACACTTGGTCTTTGTAGATTCGATCATTTAATACTATTTCGATTGCTGTGCACTTGTAATAGAATTAGAGGTTAAAACCTGTGTATCAATAGTCAAACCAAAATCACAGCTAATAAATCTTGAAATCTGGTAAAAAAATAAATAGTGTTGACTATATTATATTAAAATTTTTTTTAATTATTACCAAGAACGAGATGATCTAGTTGGTTTGCCCCTGCTTAACACAAGGTGGAAAGTTCAAATCCTCACTCAACTCTAGTTAGAATGTTTATGCTATAGATCAGACCTTGTCGATTTAACTAACTATTGACAAAAAAAAAATTAATTACATTTTATTTTGTTACCTAATTTATTTATTCTCATAAATATTTTATTAAATTCTGGATTTGTTTTTTGGCACAAAATTATTTTGCGGCTAACCAACATGTTCCAAATCCACCAAAAAAAGATTAAGGCAAGAGGAAAATTGGTAGACCTGCAAGTAAAAAGGTAGGGATAGTTAATCCCCGAATTTCAAGAGGTTTTTCTAAAAAAATAGAACAAAAATTAAGTGGCTCTTGGTCTAGTGAGTTTTTCTGACAAAAATATCATGAGTTCAAGTCACTTAGGAGGGGTCTACTCTCTAAAGGAGAACTAAATTAAATAGTTTGGGTTTCACCCTAAGAGGATGTACGAGACTCGGCCCGAAACCTCTTAGTCATAAAAAAAGAACAATCTGCATTTCTTTTTCTAAAAGGAAACCAACTCTATCTATCTTCAATCTCACTGGATTTAACACTATCTATATAACTATATGATTTGTCTATATGTTATTAATATATACTTATGTTTATTATATGTAATATTAATTGTTGGATCCATGGTGGAATCACAACTCGCTTATTGGTTCGACGGTCATAATCAATATATCCTATACTCAATAAGTACTAAATATTGTCTTTACAATTAGTTGGAGTGCTGCGGATCTTCACTAATATTGTATCTCAATCTTTCAAATGTAGATGTTTTGTATGATATACATGTGTTCGACAAACTTTCATATTCATAGAAATAGTCGGATTCATCCCAATTGTTCTTGATATAAAATTAAATAAAATAATAAGTACTACATCTAAGTAAAGTCATCATATCACTATAGATTCTCTGTATGTATTTTTTTTTTTTTTTTAAAGTTTGTAAGCAAATAACAATTAACACAACAATGAGACTAATGTAAAGAACGAAGACGGGAAAATGACTTGAGAAAAGTCATTTAATTAACACTCTAAATGTCTATGTAACAGTACACATATTCTTAGGGAAAAATGTCAATTTCAAACTGAACAATTTACATAGTACATTTTCCTACATGAACTAAAGGGTCGGGCGTAAATCTATTCGAACCGTAAAATTTTTAAATTTTTCGACATGAATTCATTAAAATTAGACTAAACCAACTTTGACTTCTTCTTCTGTTAAGTCAACTTTAACTTTCTAGGTTTAAAGCCAAATCATCGACAAGTATTATAATGATGTGGCAGTTCAATATTAGGTGGCAACTTATTGAAAACGACTTTGTTTTCATTGAAAGGAAAACAAAAAAAAACTTACGACGTCGTCGTCTTCTTCGTTACTAAAACCCTAAGACCATCTTCTTCATTCCCTTTGTTCGTAGTTTTCTTGTCTTTGCAAAGCATTGATCGTTGAACTGAGTGATTGAGATTGACTGAACTGAAGTTTGTTAGAATAATTTTCGGTGGTGTGAGGAAATAATTTAACCAGTTGAAAAACTTAGAAGCTAACAAATTGAGGAGGAAGACAAATAGTACAATGAGCTATGTTCGATTTCAGGTTCTAAGAGAAAATTGTCTCGATTTCTTTTCATCACCGATTTATTGTTTTCAGGTTCGTTGTTCATCATGACTAAATCCATTGTCGAGAAGTTAGATTACGATAATAGGAGGTGCAAAAGAAGAGAGTCAGAAATGCAAAAGGAAAAGAAATCAATAATATGAGGTTCAATGTGACTAAATCAATTATGATTCCTTCATCGCCGTAATGGTGATGCTATCAAAAAAATAATATATTAAAACTTACTGTAATCAGAACAAGAAAGAATATTGATGTGTCGTATGGTTTAGCCTTACAAAGAAGTGAAATTTAGAGTGTTTATAATACCATTTTACTAGCTGTGTCGTACCCCTTTACTGTGTCGTACCATTATACTCGACTAATACACTGTCAATGATTTGAGAATAATAATGATTCAACATCAATTGAGAATTATGACGAGTTTTTAAGAAATTCATAGAAATGATATGAAAAAATGTCTAACATAACATATCATGATTTCTGGTTCCCAATATCTCAAAACAACTGCCAAATAAAAGCTACATGATCCATGTCTATAGAGCTCAAAAAAATAGCCGACCAAAGCTACATAATCCATGGTTCCAAAGCTCCAAAAAGCCACCAAAATATTCCTGAAACTAAAGCATATTGTTTACTATATGAAACTGAAAATATTAAAACTAAACCATCAAAATAAAGGACAATTACCTCATATTCACTAAGTTTGTGTTTGTTGGCTTGGTGCTTCACCAACGTCTAAAGTCATGGACTCATAACCCGATTGTGATTGAATCATATCCATCTTCTCTTGTGTGTCCTGACCGCTTGTTTGCTCTCTTGTTTCCTCTACTTATTTGAACTCCAACATTTTTGCACTTTGTTGCATTGTGACCAGCAACACCACATCGTCCACAATACATGATTCTTTTTCTCCGCGAGACCCTTTTTTTGGAGATTCATGCTTTCATTTCTTCCTTTTAGGCTTTGGTTTCCTCCCTTTTCTATTTTCTATGTGTTCGACCATTCTTAGAGGAGGCAAAATGAGTGAACCAGAATTTTCCCAATACCGAATTCCATTAATTGGTCTTATGGATTCACTGTAAATTTGTTGTTGTCTTGAATTTAAAAACCACGTGGAGATGTAGTCTTCTCTATTGAGTTTCTTCTCTGAAATTACCCTTAAGGCGTTACGACAAGGAACTCCACTCATTTGCCATCTTCGACATGCATATTCCCTAACTCTCATGTTTATACTAACAGGCTGACCATACTCTAAAACCTCACATCTTCCATCTGATCTGTGAACCATTTTGCAAAATTTAATTGCTTTCTCTTGCTCTGTTTCAATCATCTCCATAATTTTTTTTTTTGTGAATCTGCCCTGATGTTTCAATGCTTTTGTTTTTCTTAGATCATTGCGAAACATAGCTCTTCTCCTAATATATTCCAGCATCTCAACCATAGGTAGATATCTTGCAGGATCAATGGCGTTGTTAAATGACTCCAAGATGTTGTTGTGGACATCAACACAAGAAGAAGTTGGTGTAAAGAAAGCAAGGCTACAATTTCTCGGATTCTTCTCCATTATTGCATCAAATAGACGAATGTCATACTTCTTAATAGCATCAAGATTCGCATCATACTCTGGACGTGTGTAACTTTCTGAAAATTGCCAAAAGAGCCTTTTCATGTCATATTGGTTCGGGAATACTTTCTTCAAATTTCCGTAAATGTGACATGCACACATCCTATGCTCCACATTAGGCAACTCCTTCCCAACAACATTCAACAGACCCTAAAAACAGACAATCAAAAACTAAAAAACTAAATAAAACAGACTACAACAATCTGAAAAATGAGCTTAACCATAAGAAAATGGATCACGACTTACTTAAAGCGAAGACCAAAAATGTTTTTAAGTTCAATAATTTTTAGTGTAACATAACGTCAATAGGAAAAGCAAGCCTTTTGGTATTTGGTAACTTCAATATAAAAAATTTACCTATATTATTAAATGATTCAATGTTCCAGAATCTAAACTTTGCTTTACGACAAGTCAGTTACGACTTTAAATTTCTTACTTTTTATAATTAATATTAGGATCAGCAGAAAACATTTTCAGACAATCAAAAACTAAATAAAACAAACTATAACATTCTGAAAAAATGAGCTTAAGCATAACTAAATGGATCATATTACCTTCTGCATATCCGATATTATTGTAAAGCTCTGACCATCTTCTAATTTAAAATCGACTTTGAGTTTTCTGATGAACCAAACCCAATTCTCTTCATTTTCTACATCAACAGCCCAAGCAATGAGGTACATTCCGTTGTTTGCATCCCTCCCAACTGCTGTCAATAGTTGACCTTTAAGATTAAATTTCAGAAAACATCCATCCAATCCAAAGATAGGACGACACCATGTACACCACATCTTTCTTATCACCGCAAAAGATACATAAAATCTTTTGAAGAACTCTGATCCATCTTCACCAAAGTATGTGTCCAAAACGACAGTTGAGTCTTCATTAGCACTACAAAAAAATTGGAAACCACTAATACATATGATCTGAAATTGTTTAAAAAAAAACTTTCAGCAAAACAAAACAAAATTACCGTAAAAGCTCATTTTTGTAATCTTTCAATCTGGAAAATTGCTCATCATGTTGTTTTTGAATAATTTGCAATGCTTTTGTCTTTGCTTTTTTACACTTGTCGATGGTTGTAAACAAACTATATATCTGATGAATCTGTTTTTGCATTGTGTTTGGCTTGAATTCTGGATCACTTCTTATCTCACCAAGAAATAGCTTTGCAATGACAGAAGTTTTTAGAACCTTGTTATAACCGTCCTTAGTGTAACTATGCTCATCTTCATATCTCTTCACCATCCATTTTCCAATTGGTTCTTCGTAAGAACAATATATACCCCAAGCACAACTGTCATCAGCACACTTAGCCCCCGACTTATTTTTTCCCCATCTATCTAACTCTATATTTCACCCTTCTTTTAAAAACATAATCTACCAAACCTTCTTTAAACTCTTCTAAACTATCGAATACTTATCTTAGCTTCAGAACCCCACTTCCTCGTTTACATCTGACAAAATTCCTAAATCTTCATTCTCCTCATCAGAATTAGGTGGTGTATCGCGGTTAGGTCTGGGCATTTTACCCGAAACTCGAAACCGAACCCGACCCAAATTAAGAGGAACCGAACCGAACCCGACAAAATACCCAAACGAATTTTAGATCATGAGAATTTGGGTATCCGAACCCGAATGAATATAATCCGAAATCCGAATGGGTACCCGAACTACCCAAAATATTATTATATACTTAAAAATAGTTATTTATATATAAACTTTTATTAGCCTAAATATTCAAAACTAAAATTATAAATCTAAATATATTAATCAATTTGAATCAAAATAACAAACACAACTAATATATTAAAACTTTTAGTTAAATAACGATTTTTTTTGAATTTTTTTTAACTTCTAAAAAGATTTTAGATAAAAAAAATTTAATTAAAAATTTTGGATACCCGAACCCGAACCGAAATAGGGTATTTTTTAAGAATCGAACCCGACCCAAATCCGAAATATACCGAACCGAACCCGACCCAAAATTTCAAAATACCCGAACGAGTTCTACATAGGCAAACCCGAAAAACCCGAAACCTTAAAAATCTGACCCGAACCCGATCGGGTACCCGAATGCCCAGGGCTAATCATGGTAGTCGAAGTCTTCATTCTCCTCAATGAATTCAGCAGTTCTCTCAGATCTCGCCTATCCTTCACCATCCTCGTAACTCAACACATCATCTACATGCTCAGCTAAGTTCACAACAAACAATTTAACAACCTTAGTCCAAATACCCGCTTCACACATCTTCTGAAAACTATCATCTCCATCACACAAAACCTTTCTATCCTTACAATATTTTTATGGCAATTTATACCACACCTTATGACCATATAAACTTCCATTCAACTCTGTTTCTACCTTAGCTAATATTTCATGAGCATCACACTCTATGGTTCTAGCCTCACCACCGAGATAGGTTAATTCCCCATCATGATTCTTCAGCCAATATCCACCAATCGACACATTGAAAAGTACAACGTTGAGGTTGCTGTAAAAGACACAAATAAACAATTTTCTCCATAAACAACACACTTGACTTGCTTAAAATTTGGACTGTATTACGTTAAGTCTCTGATTATTTTCACACAACATTCTTAAATTTTTTCTAACAATCACGTTAAACTGAAAAAAGTAACAAAAATCGAGAGGTGATGAAAAGAAATCGAGACAATTTTCTCTTAGAACCTGAAATCGAACATACCTCATTGTACTATTTGTCTTCCTCAATTTGGTAGCTTCTTAGCTTCTAAGTTTTTCAGCTGGTTAAATTATTTCCTCACACCACCGAAAATTATTCTAACAAACTTCAGTTCAGTCAATCTCAATCACTCAGTTCAACGATCAATGCTTTGCAAAGACAAGAAAATTACGAACAAAGGGAATGAAGAAGATGGTTTTAGTAACGAATAGGACAACGTCGTAAGTTTTTTTTTGTTTTCCTTTTAATGAAAACAAAGTCGTTTTCAATAATTTGCCACCTAATATTGAATTATGCCACATCATTATAATACTTGTCGATGATTTGGGTCTAAACCTAGAAAGTTAACGTTGACTTAACAGATTAAGAAGTCAAAGTTGGTTTATTCTAATTTTAATGAATTCATGTAAAAAAATTGAAAGTTTTTACGATTCGAATAGATTTACACCCGACCCTTTAATTCGTATAGGAAAAGGCACTATGCAAATTGTTCGGTTTGAAATTAACCATTTCCCCATATTCTTATCCTAACTTTTAGAATATTTTAGGATTATTAATATATTTTTTTTTCAACAATTGGATCAACG
The DNA here is from genome assembly GCA_009757365.2 of Lepidium campestre. Classification (NCBI taxonomy): domain Eukaryota; kingdom Viridiplantae; phylum Streptophyta; class Magnoliopsida; order Brassicales; family Brassicaceae; genus Lepidium; species Lepidium campestre. The sequence goes on along the minus strand of WJSH01007502.1, from coordinate 33,187 downwards.
AGACCTGTTTGATATATCAAACCCTCCCTAAAACCCCAAACAATATCACATTGAGATTATGCACCTTTTTGAAGTCGAATTTTTGATGCCAAAAACAACAACTATGACATATAACTACCTGATTATTGTGACAATTGTGGCATATAGAATTTTTAAAAGTCTATGAGTTTTAATTTAATATTTTGAATGACGAAGAAGATTACAATATATAGTATCATTTATTCCAAGGAAAACATTTTTCTTTACCGGTTTCTCTACATGGACCATTAGATCTAATTTTCCAAACACATGGCCGAGGATGGTCTTGACAAACACTAATATCTCTGTCGGCATCAAGAATATTAAACCATTTGGATTGATCTCCCCATACAAAGTGGCAGAAATACAAAGTTGTATCCCAAAAATTAATACCAGCTCGAAATCCCCATAGTTGTCCATAAGCTATAGTTTGAGATCCAAGATCATATGACTTTGATTTGCAGTGCAGAAGTAGATTGATGTTTGGACCTATGTCGTTGATAATGTCCACTTGTATATGTCCATGTGCTTCGCAGAACATAACACCATTTAGAAGGAATAATATAAGAACATATGTGATTATTTTTGATAAAGATGGTGATGAATTCATTGTTTTAATATTATGTTTTCTATTGTAAAGTTTTTCTTGCTATTTATAGTCAAACCAAACTCACATCTAATTTACCATGTTACCTTAATTATTTTTCAGAATTAAAGATAATTTTTAAATAATAAAATTTTGATAAATAATTTGTAATTTAATTTAATTTTTTAAATAAATCTTAAAATCTGGTAAAACAAATAGTGTACTACATTTTTTAAAAGAAAAATTTGACTACATTTAATTTTGTTGCCTAATTTATTCATTCTCATCATTTTATTTATAATATTTGTTCCTTTAAGACTTATATATATATGTTCATAAAATAATAATACATCTCATAAATTAATATTATAAATATTATATGTATAAAGAAAACTAATTCACATAACGGGTCATGGGAATGTACCATCCGAACTCGAAGACCATTATTTGAAGCTGGTCTTGAGCATGTGGGTGAAGGAATATTATAAATACTAGGATTTATCCCGCGTTATAATGCGGGGTTAAGTTTTTTAGCTTAAATGTTCAAGTATAACGTATTGTGAAACCAATCTGAAAAATAAAAATACCCGAATAAGTTTTAAATTAAAAGAAGTAAAAACCCGATTTAGAGGAACCGAACCCGATAAACTACCGGAATGGATCCTAGATCTATGTATATGGAAAACCAAACTCAAACCCGAATCAGAACCAAATCAAGAACTGTATTTGTACTCTATATATTTTTAATAAATTTTAGCATTTTTAGAGTTTTTTCTAGGGAATATTTTTGAAAATAGCCCATTTGAGTTATAAATATCCAGGAATAGCCATTTTTTTTGGTATTCCGAATCTACACATTTTTTTCCCAGATCTTTCCATAGTGGACAACCATTATCCAGTGAATACAACTTTTATTACTTTTTGGTCTACAACGGACATAAATCACTATATATGTCCACCGCAGACAATATCAATGAGAGATTATAGAAAATCATGTAAACAGTGGACAACAAAGTGAATTATATCAATGGTGGACAGAATTCAAAATAAAAAAAGGTGTAGATTCGGAATGAAAAATGGCTATTTTTGGATATTTGAAACTCAAAGGGGCTATTTTTGGATATTTGAAACTCAAAGGGGCTATTTTTGGATATTAACTATTTTTCTATTAAATCTTTATTAATTTTGATTTTTATGTAAAAATACTCGAACTCGATCTATACCAAACCGAACCCGACCAAAAAAAAATAAAAATACCCGAATGAGTTTTAAATCAAAAGAACCAAAAACTCGTAATCCAAAAAGATCCGACCTGAACCCGGGTACCCGAATATTCTTAATGTTTAATTTTCCTTAAATGAATATTTTCTAAATATTTTTTTAATGAATAATCAAGATTTAAAAAGATAAATTTAAATAAACGGCTAAGATTAGAACCTACATATTCAAATTTAAATTTAGAAGATAATGCTAGATTTTTTGGATAGAAACTAACCTTAAGCCTATTTTAAAGGGTAGTTATAAACTATATGTTAATTTTTTAACATATAGTTTATAATTAAAGGGACCTCCGCTTTAATATATAAAGATGCTTAATAAACCTGATTCTCTTTTCTTATCTGGAACAATGAAAGATTTTATTTTTTTACAAAATATTCAAGCTCATTTTAGATATGGTTAATTGATAACGGTTGATGCAATTGATTCGAGTGGAGGATTAGCTTTATTATTTAACAATGAGTATGATGTCAAATTAAATTTTAAGAATAAAAGGATGATTGATGTTGAGGTAAAGGTAAATAATCAAAATGCCCATATGACATTTGTTTATGGTGATTGTCTCCGTTTTCAGAGGTGTTCGTGGCCGGCACACTTGGTGTAAGGGCGGCAACTGAAATGTTGTTTCCATACCTCTATCCTACCTATAATTTTTGTGTGCTTATGTCGCTCGGGGTTGCTGGAGACATTTATGGTGAAGGTAAAGGGGTCTGCTTGAGTTTGTATGAGGCGTTCTACTTGTCATTGTTGGATTTTTTGTGAGTTTGGAAGTTTTTTGTCCCCACAAACGCCAATTGTTCTAACCGGTGTTAGCACAATAAAGATTGGTTTTTAAAGTGGACCAAGAACTCTGTTTATTAAATTTTCTGAAAATTACAAGCAGAACCAAAAAAACAAACAAATATCTTAAACAATAGAAGAAAAAGGATTCTTCTGCGGGTTTGGTGTCTGCTCAAAGCTCTCATGTGTATGCGTGTGTAAAACTTGTTCTCTTTCTTACATTGTTATTATATTTATAAGCTTTTAGACATCCTCTTTCTTGCTGAATTTGGATCTCACCCCCAAATTTTTAGATTTTGTTGAGATTTTGATATTTTTCTGAAATCTCGAGATTCCCTTTCTAGAATTCGGATCTTTCTCTTGAATCTTAGGGATTTTGGTCAAGATCTCGGGGTTTCACTTTATCCCGTTTCAGATATTTGAGTCTATTCATTCGGTCTTCATCAAGTTTTGGGACGGATTCCACCTTCTTTCTGGGTCGATCGGCAATATCGTCAATGCTTAGTAAATTTTCTCAAACTTTTTTTTAAATGAGCCGAACTCAATAATTGTTATGGTTTGGGGACAAATTCAAATTCCACCTCCAATAAGATCTGAATTTCTCACTTAAAAAATCAAATTACAAAAAATAAATAGAAAAAAAAAAAATAGCTTTACAAATAAAGAATTCTAGGCGAGAGACTATTTAGTCGATTCAAGTATCATTTTGATCATCTACGAACAAATGATTCTAATATTTTTTTTTAATAATAATTGGATCGAAAAGATCCAATCCATGTCTAAATCTCTCCGAACTATAAATAATATCACGCAAAACTGCATGATTCTATGAAGTAAGTCAAATTTTAAAGGTGAAAATTGCAATAACAGACATTTAACCATTGGATGCATTTACCCTATTTGTAAATGATTATATATATATATTATAGATTAGTATCGCACGGTTTGCCGCGCAGAAAAAGAAAATTTATAATAATTTTATGATATTTAATATAGTAATAATTGGATATAATAGTTATATAATTTTAATATATAGTGAATATTTATAGAATATGATTATGAATTAGTTTAATATTTATATTATAATAATTAAAAAAGTTATATGATATTATAATCAAATTTATAATTTATTTATCAAAGATACTATTTATTGTGGAAATGTATTAACCCGTTTAGCCATTTCTGATTTTTAGATTTACGGTGTGTAGATAAATTTTATATAACAGTTTAAAATTACTTTTCTTGTATATGTAATTTATTTGAAGCTATATTTTCTTTTCCGACCCGTTTCACTTTATAAAGTTAAATTATGTTAAAAATTATAATTTATATTAGTTTTAAATTTATATATCATTTTAGTCAATGTATTATTTGTATGTATTATTTGTACATAAAACAAAAAAATTTAGTTTTCCAATCAACCAACCCATGCTCATTTAGAATTTTTATTCACCAATCTGTTTTAAAAATTAGATATTTGATACATTTTTATATAATTCACTTGGAGGTATTAACTTCACTTTTTGCATCATATTAACTCTTTGAAACTAAATAAGAAGCAAATATTATGAGATTGTAAAATTTTCATTCATTGTATATTGTTTATATATATGCATTTGGGCCATATATTATTTATTCTTAAGAGCTTTTATATTAGTGGTCCAAATTTAATATTTTAATCTTAGCCCAAATTTTTTCTTCTTGTGATTTTACATTTTCGCCATTAATATATATTTTTGGTTCGTACTTTGGGCTAATGAAATTTTTAGTAAACCAACTTCAATGTTTATTTGCTAAAAATGTTCACAATTTAATAGTATAGATAACATGATATCACTTTTGTAAATTTTGATCTTTCTTCTTGGCAGTTAAACATTTTGGTTCTTAGAGCTGTTTTGATAACATAAGATTGTTGAAAAAAACCCTTAAGCCTTATAATACTGTTGATATGATGATAAGATTTTAAGATTGAGAATGACTTTAAAACACATATATAGTATCATTTATTCCATGGAAAACATCTCTCTCCACCGGTTTCTCTACATGGACCATCAGATCTAATTTTCCAAATACATGCAAACCTGATAGAACAAACAGTAACATCTCTGTTGGCTTCAAGAATATTAAACCATTTGGATTGATCTCCCCATACAAAGTGGCAAAAAAACAAAGTTGTATTCCAGAAATTAATAGAAGCTTGAAATCCCCATTGTTGTCCATAAGCTATAGCTTGAGCTCCGAGATCTTTTGTTTTTGATTTGCAGTGAAAAAACAAAGTGGTGTTTGGACCTATATCATTGATTATGTTTACTTTCATATGTCCGAATGCTTTGCGGAACACAACATCATGAAGAAGGAATAATATAAGAAGATATGTGAATATTTTTGATAAAGATGGTGATGAATTCATTGTTTTTATATTTGGTTTTCTATTGTAAAGTTTTTCTTGTTACTCTTCTATTTATAGTCAAACCAAACTCACATCTAATTTACCATGTTGCCTTAAATATTTTTGAGAATAAAAGAAAATTTAAAATAATAAAATTTTGATAAATAATTTGTAATTTAATTCTAATTTTTAATAAATCTTAAAATCTGGTAAAACAAATAGTGCTGACTACATTTTGATAAAGAAATATTTGACTACATTTAATTTTGTTGCCTAATTTATTCATTCCCATCATTTTATTTATAATATGTGTTCGTTTAAGACTTATATATATGTTCATAAAATAATAATATATCTCATAAATTCATATTATAAATATTATATGTATAAAGAAAATTAAATCACTGAAACATATATTTTTTTACGTAATATGAATTGTTTTATAATATATATGATTATTCAGAGTTTTTGTTGTATTATTATTTATGTTTAAAATGATATCTATGTTTATATATAATATGAGCAGAACATATTCTATATACACAATTTTTATATGTTGAGTAATTTATGTTCGTTTAAAAAAAAAAAATCAAAACATAATATATGTAGAAAAATATGTAAAATGTTTATAAATTTTGGTGATGTGATTATTTAATTTATTTTATAAATATATGATAAAATAAAATAAGGGTGAAAATAATTATTAAAAATATATAAGATCTTATATATTATATAAGATCTTATATATTATATATGATTGGTTATTAAATATTTGATCCAATTCAATTTTTTTGATGATTCATGACTCTATTGGATATTTAATACAAAATTACCCTCAATCATGTGGTTTTAATTTGATCATGAATTTCATGGTTCATAATAATTTAACTTAAAAGTGAGATTTTCTTGAGAACATCTATAATATAATATTGTTTTACATAAATATATAAACACACAAAAACAGAGTGAAGAGCAAGAAGATTGCTCCATACCATATTAGTTGCAGAGAATCGAAATGAATTTTGAATAATTATGTTATTTCTCTTAATTACAGTTTGTTACAATCGAGCTCTATATACAGAATTTAAACAAAATGTAAACCAGCTAAAATGTAAGACATAATCACATTTACAGTTAACTAAACCAAACCAATTTCCATTTTTATAGAAGAAGGAAAATCTTCACCCTTATAAAATTGTTGATGTGAGAATAAGATTTTGAGATGGAGAATGACTTTTAAAAATAGTTAAGGAAATACAAATGCAAACTGATTTAACGTATTGGAGCTATAGAACTTCTTTTTATCAATAATTGGATCGATAAATTAAGTCCGATTCATGACCTAAATGTTTTAACTGGAGTATGGTAGGATTTGAAATCACTACCTGATGCAAAACTAAATCATAGGCAAGTCAACTGAGTCATATGCTTCTTGGTGAGCTATATACGTCTAATAATTTTAATTTATTATTCGGAATGACAAAGACGATTACATATATAATATCAACTATTTCAAGGATAACATATCTCTTTACACGTTTCTCTACAAGGACCTTTAGATCTAATTTTCCAAATACATGGAGAGTTAATGCAAGTAGTATAGTCTCTGTTG